>VYZV01001896.1:12908-71600 GCA_013401275.1 Pandion haliaetus | reverse complement strand
AGTCAACATTGCTTGGCCCTGAGTGCATCAGTGAGAGCTTGTCCTGCTATGTCTATTTACTGGGAATGTATGTACAGTCCTTACACACAGCTTCACTCATAGGGATTTATTTTTTTTTTACTATTTGTAGTGTAGCAGTGCCCAAAGACAGTAAATGAAAGCAGGGCTGCATTGAGCAAGGCATGATATGACATACACAGCAAAAGGCAGCTCCTACCTTCATGAGTTTAAACCGACATGCGCCGAGAAAAGCAGGACAGGAGAGGTGACAGTAATATCCCACATCATGGCAGAACTGAGGTATGAAGATCACGTGCAAAGACGCAGTNAATAACTTTGACGTCACCAGCAAGATTTGTGAGACTACATTTGAATTCAGTTTCAGGTCAGATTTTTTTTGCTCTTACAGTCATTACACAATCACAAAAAATATTTGTATTGCTTGTAGATAGGTAACGTTTCAACTGGAATTTCAGCACTAGCTTTGGTATGTTGAAGAGGAAGAGATGTTGCATAGGTAATGGATGCTGTAGCTTTCCTATCATATCTGGGTTTCTTCTGTATTGCGGTATGTGGCTTGAAGCATCTCTCTGTGTCCATATATAACATAATTATCACCAACATGGTTAAAGCAGACAGCACAGCTAAAGTTGAGGCCCTTTTTCCAGCTTTCACATATTTCAGTGGTCCTGATAAGACCACCAAATATTCCACCTCTGTGGCCATGCTCCACGTGGAAGGATGCACCAACAGCATCACCAAAGTCTTCAAGATGAGCAAACCTTTTAGTTGTGTTTGGTCCTGTGACCAAATTCTCCCATGATATCATATTGCATATAAAATTGGGAACCTAATGAAAAAACTAGGTTTCGTGCAGCCCACAATGTTAACAAGCCTGAAGAAATTTGATAAAAAATTTTGGATGCTTTGAACAAATACTGAAGGGTTGGGTTTTTTTTCCCAATTGTTGCTGCTAAAGACAGAGCATGTTTGAAGATCTGAAACTTTTCATTCGAAGGAAAAGTTGCCTTCTTGTTCTTTTCCTCATGCTGTGTTGACATGTTTTCATCAGCTACATCGTGTTACCTCTTCTACATTAAAGGCTAATCACAGACTTGGAGTCTGCAGTTACCAGCTACAAATAGAAAGATTTCTCCCCGTGAGACCACAGCATTCCTCAAGCAATTTTCCACCTTTATGCAGGGCTTTTTGGTGTTGTTTCATCAGGGTTTTTTTTGTTTCTTACCATCTGCCTCGCAATTAAGTTATTTAAAAGCACCCACATCAAAGAAGTGTTCTGGTTCTCTACAAATAGACCTCACTACTGCACTGCAGAAGTGACAAAAATAATCTACCCAGTTCCATAGCTTGTAATGATGAAATAAATATTTTTTCCCCGGTATTTTTTATTGACTGTTACAAAACCAAATCACAAAAAAGGCATATTTTCTAAATGTGTCTAAATAAATCAATTCTTCACTGAAGAAAACCTAGTTAGACAATGAAAATCTAACCAGCAGCATCTATATTCTTTGCAGGTCTTTTTATGCATACATAAATGATATAAAATTCATTAGTAATTTTTATTTTTCTTGTGTTTTTCCAACTTTTTGTTGAATTCATTGCCTCTATTAAAACCATGATGATATGATCCCATGCCTAAATTACATTTATATTTATTTTTTTTTTTATGGAAAAAGGTACGTGTGGTTTTAATGTTATTTCTAGTCTTCAGGTTTTATGGAGTGTGGAGAACAGGTAAATTTGAAGAAAGGGATGGAAGATTAAGGTTGAAGAGCAAACTTAAGAATGCTGAGACAGCTAGTACTTCACATTAATTGTTACTGTAAGAGTGTTGTAGGGATGAGCTCTTCAAAGGATAGGATATTTAAACAACAAGGTTATATTGAATGTAAACACAAACGGGAAAAAAAGCATGGATTAGAGAAGCTGTTTAAATAGCAGCTCTGGCATTTTTCCCATTTCATATAGTCATGGAATGGTTTCGGTTGGAAGGGACCTTAAAGATCATCTAGTTCCAACCCTCCTGCCATGGGGGAACACACCTTCTGCTAGACCAGGTTGCTCCAAGCCCCATCCAACCTGGCCTTGAACACTTCCAGGGATGGGGCAGCCACAACCTCTCACGGCAACCTGTTCCAGTGCCTCACCACCCTCACAGGGAAGAATTTACTCCTTATATTTGATCTAAATCGACCCTCTTTCAGTTTAAAGCCATTACCCCTTGTCCTGTCACTACCTGCCCTTGTAAAAAGTCCCTCTCCAGCTTTCCTGCAGGCCCCCTTTAGGTACTGGAAGGCTGCTATAGGGTCTCCCCAGAGCCTTATCTTCTCCAGGCTGAACAACCCCAACGCTCTCAGCCTGTCTTCACAGGAGAGAGGTGCTCCAGCTCTCTGATCATCTTCATGGCGCTCCTCTAGATTTGCTCCAACAGGTCCATGTCCTTCTTATGTTAGTGGACCCAGAGCTGGACGTGGTACTCCGGGTGGGGTCACACAAGAATGGAGTAGAGGGGGAGAATCAGCTCCCTCGACCTGCTGGTCATGCTTCTTTTGATGCAGCCCAGGATACAGTTGGCTTTCTGGACTGTGAGTGCACATTGCTGGCTCATATTCAATTTTTCATCCACTAATACCCCCAAGTCCTTCTCCTCAGGGCTGCTCTCAACCTGTTCTCCACCCAGCCTGTATTTGTGCTTGGGGTTGCCCTGACCCACATGCAGGACCTCGTGCTTGACCTTGTTGAACTTCATGAGGTTTGCGCAGGCCCACCTCTCAAGCCTATCAAGGTCCCTCTGGATGGTATCCCTTCCCTCCAGCATGTCGACCACACCGCACAACTTGGTGTCTTCGGCAAACTTGCTGAGGGTGCGCTCAATCCCGCTGCTCATGTCACCAACAAAGATGTTTAACAGCACCAGTACCAATACCGACCCCTGAGGAATGCCGCTTCTCACGGCTCTCCACTTGGATATCAAGCTGTTGACCACAGCTCTTTGAGTGCGACCATCCAGCCAATTAGTTATTCACTGAGTGCTCCATCCATCACATCCATGCCTTTCCAGTTTAGAGACAAGGATGTCATACAGGACTGTGTCAAATGCTTTGCACAAATCCAGGTAGATGACAGCAGTTGCTCTTCCCTTATCCACCAACGCTGTAACCCTGTCGTAGAAAGCTACCAAATTTGTCAGGCATGGTTTGTTCTTAGTGAAGCTGTGTTGTCTGTCACCAATCACCTCCTTATTTTCCATGTGTCTTTAGTTTAGTTCCAGGAGGATCTGCTCCATAATCTGGGCATCTGTTACTGGCACTGGCATCAAACTGCTAGGAGTGGGATGGTTTGAGGTTCTCCTCCCCGGCACTTTTCACTATCCAATAATAACTGCAAAGAAAGGGAGAAAGATGGCAAAACACTTAAAAGACAATTTCTGTCAGAGGGAATATAATTATAGTGGAATGAAAAGCCATGGAAGAATAAGATATATATAAAATCTAATGTCTCAGGAGAAACATTTGCAAAGGTGAAAATGTGCAGATGTTTTCCATGATGTGGCAACAAACAACCCGTATAAAAAGTGACCAGAACTTGGAAGTAATTTGAGGTAACGTTTCATTGCCCAGATGAGCGATTACCTCTGTGTTGCTTGGAGTGACCTCCCTAAACTGTCTGAAACCAAGCCGAGAATATGTGATTTTCTGTTGTCTTCCTCACTGTCCTCTGCTGTCAACTTAGAAAGTAAATTAATCAAGGTGTGTTTGCTTTATTCGGAAAGTAATATTTTCCTTTTGGCATATTATGTTTTATTTCAACAGCTAATTGTCCAAGTTGTTATGAAAAAAACCAGAATTTTGCAAATTCCAATTCTCTTATTAGAGCCTGATGAGTAGACAGAACAAGGCTCTTCTAGCTCCCCTGTCACAGAGGCACGGAGCCGAGCAGGGGATTGTTTTAAACCTGATATTCAAAAGTTAGGTGGTGCCTAAGCATTTCAGATCAGGTCTGTTTGTAGGCCATTCTTAAAATGGGTTTGAGCTGAGACGAGAGAGGTAAACCCAAAAAATGTTTGTTGTCCTCTTCCTATACACTGCAGTGTGTCTCAGGAGTGAATGACAACACCATTTCCTTCCACTTTGAGATTTGTTTTGGAGCTTTAGGATTCCTTTGTTTTCTAACTTGAAAAGTCCCTGGTTGCATTCACACAAAACTCCAGAATTTGACCTGACTTATCTACAGTAGTAAAATTCTTTTCCCACAATCTCTCTTTCCTACCCAGCAATTAAAATTTCTGCTATTCTGCAAGGCAAGTGCAGGGGCCTTCTGAGCCTGACAGCAAAACTTCAGCCTTAGAAGTCATTTAAAAGTCCTAAACTTCCTAGACATATAGCTGCTCGTTTTTTTTCTTCTATACATTTCAGAAAACTTCAGCTGTCTTCTGTACCCCCCAGGTGTGATGTCAGTGATCTGCAAAGCATAGTCTGTGCCCAGCAATATCCCCATTACTGTCCCTGCTCCTGGGATTAAGACCTGGGATGACAAAATACATCCTGCAGTTACCACCATGTCACTCCCCTATGGAAATCACTTTTTTTTTTTTTTACTTTTGCAGTTTCTGAACAGAGATCAGTCAGCGTATGGAAATTCAGCATGTGGTGTTGGGAGTGATGTGCAGCTTTACGCAGCTGGTGTGGATAGTCCCTTATGATCTAACCCAGTTGGAATCACCATTCCTGGGGACTTGACTAAATTCTAGATTTTTGTATTTCCACAGACATTTGACACATAAGTACTACAGAAAGGTTTTTCAACTCTGAAGCAATCGGAACAGAGGATTTGTAATTTATTACCAGCTTTGCCTTGTTATACTTTTCCCCTTTTTGCTTTCATTCCAGTGATTGAAAGTAACCAAATTTCAATTAATTGTCAAGTTTTGAGAGAATTAGGCTAAGCGTTTTCAAAGCCATGTCAGAGGGAAACATCTCGGCTATGGCAATCACTTTGTTGCTGTGTGGTGGTTGTCTTAGAAACTTCCCTAAGATGACTTGTGTGTAAATGAAGGAACTCAGTTTTTGAAGAGCTCCATAAAAGGAAAGATCAGAGGTGTTGTCTCTGTACTCTTCTCATCTAATGTCACTTCACAATGAATTTGTTTTTACACATTATTTTCCTTTGGATTTCTCCTTTGTACTCCGGGCCTGATCCAAAGCTTATTTCAGTCACTAGAAAGATATGTACTGATTTCAGGGGAATTTGTCTCTATATGAAGGAAAAGGCGTCAAAGAATCCCTCCTCTTAGTGCTGGTGGCCATCAGGCTGCTGGGACTCGTGTCCTGCTCCATCGGCCTGCCAGGTTGATCCATGCTGAATTATGCTCCCTCCTCTTCTCTGAGCTTGCCTCTTCTTCAGGAGAGGTCTCTATTTTGCAGTTTCCATCCCCAAAACAATGCTTTTGTCTTTCAGCCTCATGATATTTCATCTGTCTCAAATTGCGTCAGGTAAAAAAAAACTTATCCGCTCTTGGTCAAGTAACTCTTACATAAAAGCAGAAAGAAAGGTATTGTAGCCTCTGTACTCATAAAATTGCATTTTAATATTTTCATTTAAAGTCAATGGGGCTGCAATCTGTGCAGCTGAAAGGGTGGAAGCAAGTGTAGGATTTGCTCCATTGGTGTCTGTGATACATAAGCTTGCATGTCTTGGGTGAATTTTCCTATCTTCTTTAGGAAAGTTTTACCAAATGATAAGTAAAGATAGTCAGGATCAGGACTGTAAATTTAGCAGTTCTCAATAATGTAAATGAATATGTATTTTTTTAAAATAACTATGTCTGAAAAGTCATTTAGTGTCACCATGGCTGAATACCGGGCTCATCATATTCTTTTCAAGTGTTAAGGAACGAAGTTGTTCAGAGGGGTCCTCCAGGGCTGCATTTATTACAAGGACCAGCAGTATGGAGTTCAAAGCATAAAACTGTAAGCAACGCTTATAATTCACAAAAAAAAGCCTTCTTAAAGAAAGAGCAAATATTCAGGGTGAGCTCTGTGGTGCCTCTACGTTAATGTCTGCTATATAAGGTACACTTTAATAGGTAGGTGTTAATGAGCAAGATCTAAAGACTGATCTATTCTCTCAAGATAATGGCTGCTTCCGAAATAAAACCTTTTAAACTAAACAGAGTGAAAAAGCTTAAACCTTGACTGTGTGTGGAAAAGCAGCCTGTCTGGGGAAGAATAAACCCAGACAGTAGCACACTACTGAAAGCTTACCAGATTTATATAATGCAGAAACTGGGAGGTATCCAGGATGCTGAACATCATAATTCTGCTGAGGTTCTTAATGAATCAAAGTTATTCACTTTCTACCAGGCAAACTTGGACAATGAGAACAATTATAACTGATTTGGTATATGTAGATTGTGGTGTTCTGCTTTTCCTTTCACTGGTACTTTTGAATCCAAACATGTAAAGATTGTTTTCACATAACTCCTTTAAAAATGAACCCCTGCAAATCCCAGACGCACATCGTTACAGCAGAGCTTGTGCAGGTAGGGCAACAGCCACAATTCGTCATGAAAAGCAGGTGTGAAAGGCAGAGGAAAAAAAAATATAATCAAAATAAAAAAAATGACAAGGGTTTGTTAGCAAAACTGTTATTTCTAACTTAATCAAAACATATGGGTTTTCACATTTTTAGGTGGGTTTCTTCTTATGTCCCCCTTTACTAATCTGAATTTTCTGAAGAAATACTGAATACCCTAGCCCTTAGTAATAACAGGCATAATATGTCTTCCATCTGTGTAGTCTCTGTAAGGATTCTCAAGAGATTCATCAACTGTACAAACCATATAAATGAATCATATACAAATTATGTTTGCCTGGGCTATCACTGCTGTCCCTGATCACACCCTAGAAAAAAAAAGTAAATCCCTGCCTTTACATTAAAAAGTCTTAAAGCAGAAATTTCTGAACATACAAGATGTGCGTGACCAAAGGGTTAATAAAATATGTTGCACCACAGAGGCAGAAAGCAGGATTACAGACAGTGCTCTGAGTGCAAGCTGTCTGCCTTCCATGATAATAAAACAAACAAGGTGATTTCAGCACAACTAATTGTCAGAGATAAGAAACAAATGCCGAGAAGGGAGGTGAATCCGGAGCTCTGCCCTGAGTCTGACGCGCAGAACATGTTAAACACCATACCTGCGTTAGCAGCTGAGATGCTGCTTAGCAGAAATGAGATCAGAAGAGGGAGATTAAGCCTCATTTTCTTAGCAAAGAACTGTGGATGTGGTTTGTATCTAAAATACTCCGAGTCAAAAATGCACTTCAATAATGGACCAAAAAAGAAAGGTTCAATACACTTTCCCCACAGGGCTTGCCTGTTTTGGAAGAAGTCTTTTACCCAACTCCAGAAACAGAGAAACATAAATCAGAGCACTGTGTAAATAAAGCATTCACAAATGTATGTTTTCTATCATTAGCCAAACCGCTCATTGTTGCAAGTATTCCTAGGAGTACCATTTTATCACAGGCTAAGCAACATATTTGTACTACACAAGCCTTCAATAAGTGCTTATTAAAGTCAACTATACAATGCGTTAAGTGGAAACCATTTATAAATATAATCTGAGAGTTAAATGCTATTAGTCATTCTGAAAGTATTGATAGAGCCTCTTATTAGAGCGATTAGAGATATTACTTATCCAGCCACTTACTCGGAATGAAAGCGCGTGATGGAACAGAAGTAGTGCTGCTATGCTCAGGAAAACCTTTATTACGCAAAATTTGTTTACGCATTGGTCGGCAGGTTTTGAGTCAATGATTGTATTCCCAATATATCTAATGCATGCAGACTAGCCCCAGGTACAGCTGTGGTTTAGATATTCAGTTCAGGACATTCAGGAGAAGCACTGCATTTGCCTACACCCTGTTTACGCATCTCAAGGGCTACAGAGTAAGGTTTAAGTATTATAAGTGAGCAATGTGGGAACTGAAAATAATTCTAATTTTTAATGAAGCTTCTGTCTCTTCTGAAGCCAACTGCTGTCAGGTAGGGAGGAAAACAGCATTTTCCTGGGCAGAATTTTTCTTCAAAAACAATGAAAATAAACAGAACGTTAAAATAAAAGTTACAAGGAAGCACAGCAGGACCATGAGGAACAGGGCAGCAGACAGGAACTCCCCATGGACTATGAAATGAAAAAGGCTTACTAATTCATAAACTAAAGGTGCCTGTGCTTTAAAAGAGAAAACTTATGGGACCCATGCTTCAATTTTGCCATTTTATTAACCATATGATGTGCTGTAGGCATGTAATTTCTGAAGTCTGGAATTCACTCGCTTTCTCTGCTCTGTCTTACAATACCTGCCAACACCTTGAAATAAGAGCATTACACAGCCACAGTATCCACTGGCAAAGGCTCGTGTCTGCGGTGGGAAAATCCATTTCGTGTTCTGCAGGGCTGGCAGGGAGAAAAGGAGTGAGAGGGAACAAGAAAAGGGAAATGGAACAGTGATGAAAAGGGAAGAAAAACAGTTTCTTTCAATATTCTACTGATTATTTTTTCTTTTTAAAGAGGTATTATTGTTGTTGCTGCTTTTATTATACTGTGTTGTAGTAAGACCAGTATCCTGCTACGACCCTCAAGCAACAGAGTGAGGTGCTCTCCATTCACCTGCACCTTCTGTATCCTGAGAATAGGGTTTGGAAATAGAAAAAACACGTGGAATATAGGAAGTGTTGTTATCACCTTTCTACAGGCAGAGACACAGAAATGAGTGCAGAGAGAATAGAGGAAAGAGCAGTAGCAGCACGGATCAACTTCAAGTCTCCAGGGTCATAGTCTTGATGCTTTCCCTGTGACAGTTCAAAATGTATAAAATTTGCTAGTGATGATTTCCAAGAGGAGGAAGGATTATTCTTTACCTGCCATGTTATTAAATTCTTCCAAAATCATCACTGCCGCAGAGCAGAAGCTTGATAAATATATCCTTAGCCTGACCAGCTGTAGCAGTTCTTATGTTCTTAATATTGCTTAAGACTGACAACATCAGAAACAAGATATTTCTCTTCTGTTCTAACCGTTATTAATTTTTAACCCTGGCTTTCAAACAGACCATATGATGAGATTATAAACTGTTATAATTATTTGAATTCTGCTTTCTAATTTGTATCTGACATATAAATGTGGAGTGCTGTGTTACCGCTAAAGAGGAACTGTTGCACGAGGTACGAATGGGAACAGTTACAGGTGATACCTCGGTTCTTCAGAAGGTGATTTACGAAGCCTTCTGGACAAAGTAGTGTTAGCAGTAAAACAAAGCTCTCTGGGGAAGAGTAAAGCCAGAGCAGAGAGTGGAGAATTGAAAGATGCAGTAAAGAAAGATTATTTCACTTAATTATGTTTCTCAGTTCAAGGACTGGTTCCCTCCACTGATGGCAAGACACCTACATGGTAGTGCAGGAGAGAGGGGCACATATGGTACCTGCTGTTTCCTGTGGATATGTCTTTAAAAAAATACACAGATACAGTTCATCAGAGTACCTGTGAGAGTTCCTGGCTTCCTAATTTATCTCTTTATCCAGATGGCATATGACTACCTAAATGCATAGAAAATTCCTGACACTGGAAAGCTCTTTAGTTCAGCAGGCAAAGCTGTAGCAAGATTTACTGTTTGCAAGCCGAGGCTGGGTGCAGTTGGGTTTGAAATGAAGCAAAGACCCCTAAAGGTGTGAGCAAGCACTGCCTGGCATTTACTGCAGATGAGGAACATATTTTGATAAAACGTGTTTTAGAAGTTGTTACAGCAAGACTGGAGCCTTTTGGAAAGGGGACCTGCAGTTAGGCTGATGCGGGAGTTGTCAGGAGTCAGCACTCCACAAAAAAGTGGGCATGTGTTTTGTGGAGCACTCTGCACTGCTCCAAAGTGTACCTACATAACCACGGCGAGACCTGGGTGCGCTTAAACTCTGTCCCAAAACATGCAACACCCTCGATACAGCGTTTTCAGCCCTTCATACCTCATTATCCACACCATATTAGCAGTCTAGTCCTGGCATAAGGTACTGCTCAGTAGTAAAAGGATTTGCCTTTAGATTATTGCCTTGCTCGTTTACTGTTTTCATTTTGGAAAGTCTGAATTCAAAGTCTTGGACAAAGTATATGGCAACACAGTTTAGACAGTAAGTTAAATAATTGCTTTAACAATTAGAAATATTTTAAAGTATTTTTTATGCATTATCTTGCATGATTAAACATTGCTGTGACATTTAAAACTGTTAATGTGTGCTGCTTGTAAAAGTTTGCTAGTTAAATGCAAACTGAGACCTTCAGGCTGAATTGTAACTAATTATTCAAAATACTACTATTAATAAGAGAAAGTAAATTGTATGAAAACTAAAATGTGGATCAGATGTCTAAATTTTACACTGCATGAGTATGGCGCTCAGAGATTTCCATGAACTTAAATTTATAACACTCAATATTGCTGGATATACTGTAATTGCATTGTGAAGATTTTGCAGTAATAATGTTCCTATTGCTAATAGCAGGGGAGCAATAAAACCCATGTATTTCGGGTGGTCAGGTTTGACTCTTAACATCTACCTGGTAAGTAAGGGGTGAATTTTATGAGCTATTCTGTAGTGGGGAGAGAGGGAAATAGTTTTCATCCTGATTTTATGGGACTGGATCAGACTCTAAGTACTGTCAAAGCTCCTTGCAAGGGTGACCCTAAAAACTTCAGACCAGGGTATGGAAAAGCATTCTCACTATAAGAAGCAGCTGAGACTTTAATGTAACTTTAAGACAGCTATATAGAGATGGATTTATACTATTTTGAACTTGACCTTGAGTGTGTACATAATGTTTAGCATTTATTTTCATTCTGTGAACCGCAGTCACCTTTCCAGTGGCCCACAAACTCATGGCCCGGTGGCTTCAAATGGCTAAGGGAAGGCAGCAGAAATAAGGCTGAAGTCACCAAACATCAAAATCTGGGGAGATTAAAGTAACATTCCCAAAGACCTTAACATTTCCAATTCCACTAGCTGAAAAGACAATCCTTAAACTCATTTTAAATGCCACTGACAAATTTTCAAGGAACTGTGAACTCTTCAGTTACAGAGTTTAAAAATTCTTCACTTTTTAGCTTTCCTTAGCTGACATAAGTTTTGTTCTGTATATATGTAAAAGGAAACAGGGGTTTCTGTAAGACACAAGCCAATATTAATGTGTCAATAGCAAAGGTAGGCTAAGTCTACTCATGAGAGAAATTCGAGTGATTTCCATATAATGACACATCCTTGCATTTTGCAGTATTGCAAAGCCGATGGAGAAAATGAACTGACATAATCCAATTTCATATCAGGAGCTGTCTTATAATTTTAGAAAAACAACATTTACTAATCTGTTAAGTAAGTCACTGATATGATAAAAATTATGCTTAATATGATAAGACTTCATTTTGCATTAAAGTCTCCCCTATCACATCAGGGAATTCTAGTCTCTCTAACACTCTCCAGAAGCCTTACAATTTAAATGACTTTAGGTTAAGTAAAACAAGACATTCTTAATGATTTTACAGCCATTTCCGTACAGCAACATTAGCATTATCAGTCAATCCCCCAGCAAACACATAACGTGCTCAGCTAACGAGCAAGACGTGAGTTAAGCTAACCCTCAGATGATGAGGGATGGTGGCACTCGGGGCTGGAGACCACCTCTCCGTGACAGCCCTTGACCTTCAGCTCAACTTCCCCAGCGAGCTGGGATGAAGTCCCTTAAAAAGATAAATTGTCCTCTATGGTTTTAACATAAAGACAGGCAAAACATAATGGATCTGAGTTTTTCTTGAAATGTGGAAACTTTTTATAACAAGAAACCAGTGCAATAATGTCAAGATATTAACAGGCAGTTTGTGCTATTATTTTCCACACCTGACAAATGGGATGTATTTTCGGGCATGGGTTTGCTATGGGGATATCACCAACTTTTTTTCTTGTTTAGTTATAGGAATTCAGTTGCTTCAGATCCATAGTCTATTATTTTCACATTTCCTCTTTGACAAGGAGCTGGCACTGTATGCTTTGGAAAGGAGTAGATGTCTGCAACATGCCAATTTGGGATGCTAGCCACTCCATCTTCATTCATAATCGCTAAATAGGTGGCTCTAAACCCAGATGCATGAGGCTTCATGTGTCTTGTAAAATTTTCGAGCTAAATATGCTCTAAATATATGCATGTCTTTTTATTAAAGTATAAAAAGATAAAATAGTATCATTATATGCTGAATGCTTTTGTTAACCCTACCGATGACCAACTTTTACAATCCAGCTAAATTTTTTGCATCAATAACATTCATGATGATTAATGTCACTAACTAATCATGCACTATGTGAAAACAATTCCTTTTTATCTATTTATGTTATGTCACTGTTCAATGATCCCTCATTTGTACAATCGGAGATGGTGAGAACATTTCTCTGCCATTCATTATTTGATAGAATGCCTCTACTTTTTCTGTGTCCAAAGTGAACAGCCTTGCTTTTTCAAATGCCTTGTTAATTCCTAACACCACACAGAAGTTGTTTCCATAACTAAAGAGGAAATATGAGCAAGCAGTCAGCAAACCTTTATTCCATTCACCTGCTAGATTAGTTAGCACCTTTTCCAGCCATTTATGTCATAATGAAAATTTATGTTATGCCTTATCCTATATATCCTTCTCATATATGATTCCCGTTCGTTGTGCCAGCAAATATCCTGTTGGAGAGATGATGAAGGATACTCACCTAGGAAAATAATAATAATAATAACCCCAGGCAGCCTGAAGGAGAGCTTTACTTTAAATTCCAACATGGGGGACCAGAAACACCAGCCCTACCCCAGCCGTGTGCATCTGGGAGCAGTCAAACCCTCTGGCAGTTCTGCCAGCGCTGGTGCCAGAGCTGGGCTCTCGCTGTACGAACTTGGAGGACCAAAGCAAAGGGGAAGGTTTATGCAAACTCCCAGCCGGGAAAGGCAGACACCAAACAGCTGTGCCCATGACATATTTCTTTTTGTAGGTATCTGTCAAAGCAAGCTGCTGAGAATTGTGAAGGTTATGGTAGATGACGAAAATGAGATGGGAGATAGTAGTCACTCTGTCAGATAAATAAGTCATAATTCCTCCAAGAGAAAGGAGTCTAAGAATAACTCAACCTACAGCTTAGAAAGGGAAATGCTAATGAGTTCAAATCAAAGCTTATTTGCATGCAAAAATGCAAACTCTAAGTATTAGCTTTGTAAGCTGTACAATAACCTCTTGGAGACACTAGTAATGTGTTTGGTTTCAGTAAAAGATGCTGGGCTGCCAGCCCTGAAGCCTGAAGGGCTGTTTACTCAGAGAGGAGACGTGGCAGCATCGGCAGCGGTGCAGAATGGTTCCTCGGGCTGCACGGGCACCGCTGCACCCCTCGGGCTGGGCACCTCCGCATAGCCTTGCGCCTCTGTCCATATTGATTGCAAACAAGTCTGGTCTCTGCCATTTGTTTATCCTTGTAGTCTGTCTTCCTGCCTTGGTATGCATTTTTAATTAGGTGCGCTCCGGTTCTTTCCCTGCTTGCTCGCACTTTAATTTGGGAAGCACAGTTTTCATTAGCTCTGCAAATATCCACCGTTCTTTGCAAAGTCAAATCTATTACTTGCAAAATAACCTTGCTTAGTCCTGGTTATCAGTTATACCAATAATACTGTGGTCTCTAATTAGTCCAGCTGTTAACTGTTCAAATTCACATGACTTAGCTCTCTTATGTAGCTCTGCATCAACATGATCACCGCTCTCACTTGGCAGATATTTTCTTGCAGAGAAAAGCAGCTTTTCCAAGCTCCTGGAAGAGGTACAGGTTTGGGTTTTTTTTTCTTTAAATTTCAGATTGATTTTGTCTTGCAGTTTGCACTTTTCTTTGTAATCCCACTGTAATGTACTGCCTATTCCTAACGCCTCTAAGCCTGCCACCTGGAACAAACAGAGGATTTCTCTGTCTTCAATATCTCTTCAGAACTACTCACTTCCAATGAAAAACACAAGTGCTATAATCTTCCCTTCCAGTCCTGGGCCACGTTCAGCTCCTGGCTGAGGGATTCAGGTGGCTTCACTTTCTGCCAGAGGTTTTCTTGCTCCTGACACCTCGTAAGGACCCAGTGGCTCACGGGTGTATTGAGGAGATCAAGGGGGGGTTATGCTTTTTGGCTCCAAGAGCCTGTCAAGCAGCAGAAAAAGAAAATGGACCCCCTTTTCGGCTGGAAACTTTGGATACAACTGATGAAGGACCCAGCGCAGGTCTTTCACAATTGCAAGGCTTTATCCGCTATTTGGTATTTTTAAGAGCATTCACAGAAATCAGTCTTTTGTGTTAACTTCTCTACCCGGAGCATCAAGGAGCAGTATAACCTTTCTTATGGACCGTTTCAAAATCTCACATGCTATCTCAAAATCTGAAGCTTTTATTAAAGCATTAATTTTTGCCAGATTGATTCAGTAAAAAGAAACTGCCCCCCCCACCCCACCCCCCAGTAAAGCACCAGGTGTGTCCATACATTTGGCAATAAATTCAACATGAGTTTTAATTGTTAGCTTCAATGTTTACTTTCTAAATGTATTTTCATCTTGTTTGTAGACGTTTAAGCAAGCTTTCAAGTAGGAAAGGGCATTTCATTTTGGATTTGAATGGAACATTTTGTTCAAACCATAAGAAAGCTTAATTATTATTTTTAAGTCTGCCAAAAGACTAGACAAATTTTCATGTCATGTTGATGGGGAATTTTTTAAAAAAAAATTAAAATAAACTACAAAATCTTTTCCAAAGCTGTACCTAATATTATTCTTTTCAGTTAGAAATAAGATGCAGTGTAAGTGTGCATAGGTGGATGGCTACGGCAGAGGGAGGTTAATTCTCAACCCTTTTCCATCATCGTATGGTATCACAGATTGAGAACAGACCCACCGGTCTGAGCAGAACCTGTTCATAAAATAAAGTGTCACTTGCTGTGAACATATGCTCAGCATTTGTTCCCAAATAAGTAAACCCTCCAAAATGAAGGCATAGGCAGCTTTTGCTGTTGCCTGCAGAGGAAATGGGCAGATTGGAAACCCTTGTGCAGACCCAGGGTGCAGAGGGAAAGGCGAGTGAAGTGCCTCTTACTGCTCGGCATGTGCACAGGAAGAAGTCAATGTTCAAGAGCTCCTCATATGAAATTGCCCTGTGGAAAAGTTAACCGAGAATTGAAAGCAAATGCACTTACAGTAGCAAGGAGAAATTTGGTTACTATTACAATGCATTATCGCCCACTTTAAATTTGTTTGAAGCAATCTTATAGTATAAAGCAATTTTTTTGCACGTTTCCCCATTGAAGTTTTTTCTGATGATGTTCAACAGCACCAAAGATAAAGGTTTGCCTTGCCTTTGATGTAGCCAGGGAGTCTGACGGGGAGTCATCTGATTTGCAAAATGGATCTGATTTGAATTTAATTTTTAAAGACAAGTCCAGTGATGTCCCCCAAGGAACAGAGGTTTCAGCCAGACCCGTGGTGCAGATTGACAGGTCACCATTCACTAATCGAGCCCTCTCCAAAGCTTAAGGGTCCATCAATTGTATTTAGGGCACGTTATTAAGCATTATTTATATATTTTTTTTAAGATTGTAATTTTTTCATAGCAGTATATATCTCTTTTAACTTTGATTTACTATGACAAGCAAGAAAGCATGAAAGTTACTGCTGTAACTTAAATAATACCCAAAAGCTTGAATACTCATTAGAGAGTATGCGTGCCACAGGGAACTCCTCCAGTCTGGTAGAAGACAGGCAAAAGCTGTTTTCCAGGCCTTTCAGATAAAAGCAGAAGGATTGCTGAGGCAGGACAGAGCCCCCTCCTCCCCACCCTCTCCTTCCCCTCCCAGTGCGGAGCATCCCAAGCTCCGGGTACGGAGTGGGTTGGGGCTGCATCACACCAGTGGGTGACTTTATTTGGGTAGGACCAGATGTCCTGAGCTCCTCTTTCCCAAGGTCACTGTAGGAGATGGTTTAGATAAATCGACATCAGAATTTGGGCCGACTCAAGGCTCCAGCATGCACAGAAATATTTAAACTTTTCCGAAAAAATAACACAGAAGTGCTCTGAAGAGTGCTGGATACAGAAGCATTGGTTAAGAAACCAAATCATCGTAACTCAACTGAGCTACAGCCAGGTAAAAAATAGGTTTTTCTTAAAGCATTTGAGAAAAACTTGTAGGTGGAAATATGTTGAGCTTAGGCAAGAGAAAACCGTGCACAGAGATCGCAATATGTGGATAAATGATTGCTGAAAAGGAAAGAATGGCCCTAATATTTCAGATAATTTATTTATACCGAATAGTTCAGGCAGGACTAAAGATGCACTATTCTCTCCTGTATCTAGAAAAATGGTTTGAAAAAGCTTTATTATACAGTATTACAAATTTTTGTATAACAGGCTGACCAGTGTTTCACATCTTTCCCAGTCCACGAAAGGACCTTGGCAGCTCATACAGAGACCCCTAAACTCTATTCTGGATAACAAAGGTCTTCAGCCCAAACTGTGCTGATGATTTGTGTCTACAGTCACTAATTGTCCTTCAGGCATTATTGGAGCTACCTCCCTGCTCTTGGGACCTAATCCGGCTCTGACAAATCTTCCTGAGAGATCGCTATGGAAGGTAGAGAAATCAGGGACTGTCAGTGACAAGTTTAAAGAAATACAGAAATAAGTGCTTGGGCAATTTTAGAACCTCAGTGACGTTAAGCTCAGCTTGAGATATCAAATTAGCAAAAGTAAATATTTTTTCTCTTTCTTTGTTAAATTCGGTTAGACTGTCCTTTGTGCGATAAATAATGCATTGTATTTGCATTCAAGTTATTTCTTTTTGTATTAGCCTAGGTAGGGAGTAACACAATATATGCTGCAACATCTTACTAGAGCTTCTAAAAAGTTACCCTTGCAATAAAGAAATAAATTAATGAATGAATAAATGTTTATTAATTGAGAAGCCTGGTTTTCAGCAGGGACACACTGGCTTTGTAAACGGACATTGCACTCAAGCTTGGTCAAAATTTAAATCCAGGTTTGAAACTCATTGTTGTGGTTTAACCCCAGCCAGCAACTAAGCACCACGCAGCCGCTCACTCACTTCCCCCCACACACCCAGTGGGATGTGGGAGAAAATCGGGAAAAGAACTAAAACTCGTGGGTTGAGATAAGAACGGTTTAATAGAACAGAAAAGAAGAAACTAGTAATGATAACACTAAAGAAATGACAACAGTAATAATAAAGGGATTGGAATATACAAGTGATGCACAATGCAATTGTTCACCACCTGCCGACCGATGTGCCTGTTAGTTCCTGAGTGGCGATCCCCCCCCCAGTTCCTAAACGTCCCATGGTATGGAATACTCCGTTGGCCACTTTGGGTCAGCTGCCCTGACTGTGTCCCCTCCCAACTCCTTGTGCGCTCCAGCTTTCTTGCTGGCTGGGTGCGAGAAGCTGAAAAAACCTTGACTTTAGACTAAACATTACTTAGCAACAACTGAAAACATCAGTGTGTTATCAACATTCTTCTTGTACTTAACTCAAAAACATAGCGCTGTACCAGCTACTAGGAAGACAATTAACTCTATCCCAGCTGAAACCAGGACACTAATTCTCGCTTAACTTCCTGGAGAAAATCAATGTAACCATAATTTTCCAGTGTAATAAGATGCAAGTTCCATTACCTTGCAAGAACTATGATCCAGCTAGAGTTCAGATTGCTAATTCCTTACCTGCAGTTACATATATATTTAAAAAAACCACCCTGCTAATACTTGAACCTTAGTTAGGATTCTTAAGGAAAAAATCTCACTAGATAACATCTGTACGTGTTTTCTTGAAGAGATTTCTCGGGTTATGGCTGCATGGTCATTAGGTGCTGAGAAAGCATTTGACATGAGAGAATGGCTCTTCTCCAACAATTTCAATTTCATTCCCACTCTTTACATGGGTCAGAGTGCTTTATGCCTATCTGTCTGAGGCCATAAAGACCTCTGGTGTCATCTCGTATTTCCCACTGGACCAAGGCAAGAGATAAGAAAGTGTGCTTTCTCCTTTGTTGTCCTTCAGGAACAAAGGTTTTAATGGCTGTGATTTGGATTGCTGAGCATAAGAGTGATTTATGTATCTAGAAAGCTGAAAATAGGATTTCAATTATTTGTAGGTAGTATATAGATTTTTTTATGACTGATCCTAATAAGCCCATTTTAGCATTTGACAGGCAGAAGTGCATGCATTTTTAGGAAGGAAATCAAAGGGGGAAAGAAAAGTAATTTGATTACACTTGGTGGGAGGTAGTTGACTAATGGACATTAAAGGACTACATTGTAAATTAGACTAGATCAGGTACAAGATGTCGGCAGCTAAATGGCAGCTCTTGTTACTCCTACCTTCTCTGCCTTGGAGAAGACTGCAGAAGCCACTGTGGAGGCTTTTCCTACTGTACAAGAAGAAAATTAGGCACCTGAAGGTCAGATATACCCTGCATCTTTTAGGCAGAAATAATATATGTGTATCTGTTTGCAGCACAGAGGAAGTTGCATCTGACAGCTGCACGGGAAAATTCCTAAACAAACAGGCTCAGCAGGTCTGCAGAGAAATCTAAGAACAAAAGCAAAGTTCAAACTCCAGGCCCTTCAATGGCTCATTCATGGCTGCAGCAAAGTACCTCTTTTGAAACAGGGTCTTTCTTTAACGCCAGTGGGTGGTAGGAGCTTCATCCTGGGCTCCTGCTGCTGGGCATGAACATACACTGGAGTTGGCTTTGACTGCATTTTGTGGCTATCAGGTCATCATCCTGTCACTGGAAATAAGAAATTAATTTTAAAAAAAGGTCTATTTGTAATGGTTTTTTCCTGCTGCCATGTACAGAGCTGCGCCCAGGCCTCCTAGGGCAGTCCTGCAACTTCCAGAGCTCAGATGCACTTGAGCAGAGTCTGCACCTCAGACCCAAAGCCGTACCCACTAGTGCTAAATGTTCATGGGATCCTGGCTGGGGGAACATTTCCTTACTGAAATCAGGCTCCAGGGTAGCAAAAAGTTGGGCGCTTTCCAAACTGGTATCTAGGGCTGGAGTGAGGAAGACACCATAAGCTGTAGGATTTGGGGCATCAGCTTTTAGCAATGGTGAAGGATACACCCTGGCATTAGGTAGGCCGATAAGCTATGCACAACTAGCAAACAGCTCAAAGGAGCGAGCACTGAGATACGTTTTTTTAAAGATATATCTTTGCTCTTCATACACGCCCACACAGAAGCAAAATGCCAGCAGGGACAAGTTGTATTTCTCTTTTATGTAAGAGAGATGCTACTGTGGTCCCTGTTACCTAAGCATCTCAGCACCTCCTAAATCTGTCATTTATTTCACAGTACCGTATTAAATTGATATTATGGGGTATGGATGTACCAAGGGGCTGAATAAAACAAACAAGTCGTCACAGGAGGTCTGGAGTCCACGGAGGAGGGAATTGGTCCTTCATTTTCTTCATTTCCTGACTATCTGAAAATACTTTCCTCCATGTTTTCACCCTTCTCCCAAGATCAGATCAGCTTCTGCAAAACCACAAATGCTTCAATTTCTTCCTACTGTTTTCTCTGAGAACTTCACGTTTTATTCATTAGCTTTACAATTTTGAAGTTTATTTGCGCTAGAGGGGTAAGATTATGTGCTGTTTTCATTATGTACCTCGTGACATGAAAAGAAATTATTTTGCTTTGCCATTAATTTATCGCATTGTTACCCCAAAATAATTCAGTGTATCATTAAAAAGGAAACCTGGGAAAAAGTAAATTCATAAATGCCTTCGTAGCCCCCAGAGTGACAATACACGTCTTGGAATAAAATGATAGTGCCTTTACGCTACACTTTAGTGTCCACAATATGGTACTTTATGGGACATAGTGTGGATATAGACCTTTTCCTCAGAAGAGGTCATCTTTATGATGCTCTTTGCATAAGGAAATAGCAGAGGCACTGGTTAGTGAAGGCGGCTTTTCTGCGATGCCCTGGGGATGACTGTCAGCCTCGGCAGCGTGAGCACAAGGCTTTTGAAATCCGTCTCCAGCCAGTCCTGGCAATACCCCTGTGTTCATTAGTAAAGCAAAGGAATCATTTCCAAAGGTGTTATAAATATCCAGTATTACACAAAGCCCTGCCTGTATTCCAGCCTTCGTAATATGGCACTTTGTCAGTCACTTGCAGAATAAACCTGTGAGTATCATTGTGTGTGAGCATAGTAAAAGCTGTTTGTGTTTTCTCCAGACAACTTGGGAGATAAGGCTTGTGACTACTGTATCACATTGGACTAATACATTTAGCCTTCTCTTATGAGAACACACATCCTTGTATACAGTTTCAAAAATATAGAGAAGGGGGGATAATAAACAGATGTGTTATATTGGTCCAACTGGAAGTGCAGAGGAGATGGGTAAATAAAAAGAAAGATACAGGAGACGGATGCAGTAGCGAAAGCTAAGGGGCCCTGAGCATCTGTGCTTTGGCAGCGTACGGGTTTATTGCTGGTGGCATCGTTGACAGACTCTATTTGCCTGTAAAAGATGGTGTACAATGCTGATCTGACAACCCTTTATGTAAATACTTAAGAAAATATTTGAGGGGAAAAACCACTTCAATCTCCAGAGTCTATAAGCCTGAAAGGAACTTGCTATAAGGCTTATTCTTCTCTAGGTAATTTTCTTTTCACTCCCCTAAAGGCAGAACTATTAACAAGACAGGAGATCTTTATTGTTTTTGTGTCAGTGCTGGAGGAAAGGATCCTACACAATATGCTTATTATGAGGTAGGCTTTTCTCATGGTGCTATGTGGGGGGTTATTTTTTTCTTTGGTTTTTATTTTGTTGCTGTTGAGTTGTTTGTTTGATTTTTTTAATGTAGACTTTGTGGAGCATGTTTCTGCAGTTACAGGTCTACTTTTCTCTGTGTAATTGAATTATTAACCCACTATGGGGTCAGCAGAATGGCTTATTTCTATAATGGTACAGGCCAAATCCTGGTATCGTTATTCATATTGAGAAGCGTCATGCTCAGCATGAGGCCTCGCTGAAGGATCTACCTGCAAAGTGTGCTGCTGCTGGAAAATAAATTGGGAGTCCCTTATAAATGGAACCACAGTACAGGCTGCAGAAAAATCACAAGCGGTAATACAAGCCTGGATGGATGTAAAAAGCTCCAGATGCAGTGGGATGCAAATGACCTCAAGCTTTGCTTATTCAAAAACAGTAAAACAAAAAAACCTCACCACAACAATCACCAATGGACTTTTGGAAAATCTCCAATCATCCTTGCATGGACTGCAGGACTGCATTCCTGTACACTTAATAGAACCCTTTTTCTGTTTCAAATACCTGCTGCAAATCTTTTGCAACCCAGAATTAAATTGTTCTGTTCCTAAAACTGAACGTTTCAGTTCCCAGCACTGAATTCTGTTAAAACTTTGTGTGTGCTTTAATAGAAGAAGATTCTCTGTACCGTATCTTCCTCTGCACAATTTTGCATTGGGCACAATGTTATATCCTGATTTTTAATATATTCTGGGTCTTCTTTATGCTCTGTTCTCCACTGTACACCTTAGAAAGAAAATTTACACTCTAGTATCTGCAGCCTTTTCTCCACAAATAAAAAAGAAATAATGCTGAAGTAAATAACAGATGTCAGATCATGTCACAGTGTTAGTTTGAGATGAGAAAAGTAGCGCCAACTGGAGAGTTTACAAGTCATACAAGTTAGAGGGTAATTAAGCATAAGTGTTGCTAATCAGGCATATTTAGTAATAAAGCAATGAATGAACTAAAGAAAATATGGAAATCAAAAGCACATTTTGTACATTCACCTGAAGCTCCCTAAGAACAGAAATCTGTCATTGACATAATGTTGTCCCATGTAAAGTATTTTTAATATGCTTATGTGCTGGGTTGACCTTGGCAGGTCGCGAAGTGCCCACCGAGCCGCTCTCTCTCTCCCCCTCCTCAGCAGGACAAGGGGAGAAAATAAGATGAAAAAATCATGGGTCGGGATAAAGGCAGTTTAATAAAGAAAAACAAAGGCCCTGTGTGGAAGCAAAGGAAAACAAAAAGATTTATTCTCCACTCCCCATCAGCAGGCAATACCCAGCCACTTCCCAGGAAGCAGGGCCTCAGTATGTGTAGTGGTTGCTTCAGAAGACAAATGCCTTAATAATGAATGCCCCTTCCTCCTCCTCCTCCTCCTTTCTCTTAGCTTTTACTTCTGAGCGCAGCATCATATGGTATGGAATATCCCTTTGGTCAGTTTGCAGTCTTTGACATACTTATCCAGCCCAGGACCTGCAGGCCATGTGGTCAAACTTTTCCAAATTTCTATTAAAATAAACTCCATGAATAAGCTACAGATGATAAATTACTCACTGAGATTAATACATTGATCAAGAAAAGTCATGATCTGTTCATGGGCAATTTGTTAACTAAAAAAGTGGCAACATTTTAAAAATAAACACAGTATTATAAATTTCTTTTCCAACCTTCTCCATTCTCTTAATATGCTACCTTCCCCTGACCCCCATTCCTTGCCTGTATTTGTCACTGAACTCAAACCTTAAATGTAGCAACACAGAGATCTTTTGTAAGGTCACTGGAGTGAACTGGATCTGTTCTCTAGTCCTGCACAATTTAGAAGCTGCGGTAGATACATAAGCACCCCCAATATTTCTCTGTGTAATATGGCGTAATGCAACCCTCCATCCCGCACTGCAAGTAGAGCAATAATAGAGTGGAAAGGAGGAAATGCCAATTACATCATGTCTAAGACCATTAAATAGTGGCTTACCATCGAAAAATTTGACAGTTTGTACAGCATTAATGGATCATCCCCAAATTCTACAGTCCCTGACTTAGTAACTTCAATTATGGAAATGGAAAAAGGCTAGCATGTAATACCACTGTCTGCTGGGGAGTTAGAATTAAAAAATTAGCAGACAGTTTGTCTAGCTCTTTAAAACAGAAGATGCTTAAAGACCAAGTAAAGACCCAAGAGCTTAATATGAGGCTATCAAAGGTAATGGAGGGATTCTCTACTGAATCCTTTGAACTTTGGATCAAACTGAAATAAGAAAAAGCTCAACAGGAGTTTTTCTGGGGGAAAATTATATAATATCCAGTGAGCCATAAAGAAAGGAAGGAACAGCCTCATCTAAATCAAATGACAGCACTGAGAATGAGGAAAAGCATACTCGATTAATGTGTTGTTCCTATGAATGTTTGGTTTCCTTTTTAGTTCAAAAGTGGTTCATATTTCCATGATAGACAGTTATTGTATTCTCAAATAACCACAAGCATGACAGTAACTCAGGTATCCCTCGATCCTTCTGAGAGTTAACATCACTCCCAGAAGGTATGGTCCTGATGTACAGAGCACGGTTCCAACAAATCAGCATTTTCCCTACAAAAGAGTAACGCTCCTTTCAAAGGACTCTCCTCTGAAGGAGGCCTCTGCACAAATTATGTCAAAACCACATGAGTATGCCCATCGGAAAGGTAGGGATGAGGATAAGACAGTATCTTCCTGAAGCACAAAACAGCTGAATCTTAGTAGGGGGTATTTGTTCCATCTCCAGTATTTGTTGTTTAGTTCAGCTTTATCTTGTTCATGGTCCACCCCCCCACCCCCCTAAACAACCATAAAAAGATCGCTTTTAAAAGCCCCCAAGACAAAGTAATACAAAATAACAGCATGTAACATGAATAATAAAACCGTATTTTGACTCCATTTCCCTTTTTGTGTGACATAAGTGTTATAATTATTAATTTGTAACACAGAGGAATGCATGGTGCACCACAGATGAGAAACTTGCAATCTGAAGAATTTGGACAGCTCAGGTATGAAAATTACATACAACATAGAAACACGCAAACACTTCAGGAAAAAAAATTAACTGGTACTCTAGCTGTGTCCTTCACAAGAATGTCCTTTTCCTGGATTGACGGTCAACATGACTACCAACTTCCCAAGCAGAAGGATCAAGGTCTCCGTTCCTGTATTCTGGAACAGAGTGGTTTGGGCCCAGAATATATCAAAGATAACCTAAAGGTTTGAGACAAAGAAATATGGTTGAAAAAAAAATCCGCTCCTTAGGCACAGGTTGGCCACACGAGTTCCAATCAAATGAGCAATAGACAAAATCTTTTCCATGAATCAGACTGATGACGTGAGCTGAATTCCCACCAGAGCTGCAAGTCACTGCTGAACTCCTTACCTTCACTCCCAATACAGAACGCTTCATCTAGCAAAACATATATATTGCTAGAATTAAAAAGCAATGCTGCATGCATCAGGTAGGACTTATTATATGTACATTTCAGAAAAATAGTGGAATTTGTCCCCCTGAATAGGTTGCTTCGATTTCCCATGTAGTCCTTGGAAGCAAACAGACGTCCTCCTAGGATACAGTGAAATACCCCTGTCTCCCTCAGTGTCTGTATTTCAGGAAAGAAAATCTTTGGAGGCTTTCAAAGGGACTTACCTCTCTCCTCTGACTCTAACTTTGGCATAAATAATGCTCAGAGTTAGGTAGACCGTACCTTACTTCCAGCTTACTTGATGAAGTGGGAATAGGAGGCTCTATGTTATTCAAGCTGCCTAACGCGCCGCTAAGAGATGTTCAGCCACGATCATGATATTGGTGCTAAGCATCCAGTTGATTGGATTTTTCTGACAAAGCATCTTACACTGGGAAATGTTGATATGTCACAAATACTGTCAACATTATTATTATTATTGTTGTTGTTGGTAGTAGTAGTGGTAGTAGTGGTTGGTTTTGTTGTTATTGTTCTCTATTACATCCCAAGGAGAAAGAAGGATTTTTTTTTTTCATGTCAAAATGTTTTTCAGAATGTTAAAATTATCCTCTGTTGTAGTCTGTTGCTATGGCTTGGAGCAGACAGCCAGCGGGGTGGCTGCCTGCCTAAGGAGGAGATTTCTGGGATGGGTGTCCCAGCAGTGTGGCCCCTCTGCAAAGGGCCACAGCACCTGCTGTGTGGTGGAGGATGTAGCAGTGGAGTGTTTATGTGCTACATAATTGCTTCAAGAACAAAGCATTGAAGTATTCTTAAATTCTTTTTGATATTCTTGTAAGGAATTTTGATATTCGGAAGGAATTCTCAAACAAAAAACCTGCCCAATGACATTCATGGAGTTTCATGATTTTGGAAATCTTGCTCTACCTAAAAAATAATTACAGCATTTCACGTAGCCTGCCGTATTTCTTCCCCATTCAGCTTAGGTACAGACATGGAACGAGCAATTAAACCAAGCTGAGAGGAAGAGCAACGTGGGCTCTGTGTGTGGGATGGTTTCCAGGTGGGATAGCTTTCATAAGTGCCTTAAAAAACATTCTGCCACATGGCTCTTTAGAGGCCTCCCCACAGAAGCAGCTCAATTATTCATTCAGAGCAGAAACTGTTTTATTACACGTCTTGTAGTTCGAATAGTTAGACTGAAATGTGGGACACTCTGCTCTCAACAAGGTTCTAGTATTTGCATTTGTACTTGCACTTGTCCTGCAGAGCAGTAAAAGAGTTGCCAACACCAGCTGGGAGATACGAATATCATTAGCACATATTTTGTTTTGTATCTTCAAGGTTAGTACAAATCACAAAACCTCTGCAGCTGAACGAGAGAAAAAGAGCACAGTTCTGGAATTAAACTTATTTATCAAATCAATCTGGACAAGTTTTAAGATAAGATTGAATGTTTGCCTTTGGCCTGGGGGAAGATCACTGTTGTATTCCACCATCCTGCTCAGAGAGTCTGTTCTCATCCTTGCTTGAAAACTGTTCCTTCTGCCCCAAAACATGTGTTTTCTGCTCTCAGGCTGCTTATCTGCAGTGGGCTGGCACGAAGGGAGATGCAAACCTGAGATGCTGCATGGTCTGCTCATAGTCTCCCTCTGCCACCTCTCGCCGCCCGGGGTGCTGTTGAGGACCTGAACCCACAGTGG
Source organism: Pandion haliaetus (assembly GCA_013401275.1). NCBI lineage: Eukaryota > Metazoa > Chordata > Aves > Accipitriformes > Pandionidae > Pandion > Pandion haliaetus. Next base: position 45,506 of record VYZV01001896.1, on the reverse strand, counting down.
CTGCTCCTGGCCAGCATGGGTTCCCCTCTGCATGCCACCAGGGCTGTATCCAGCTTTTATTTAGATATTCACCCGAGAGCTGGGGGATTTATAACCGCTTTGGGTGAAGAAAATTCACAAAAAAATTTAGCGTTTTTCTGGGTGAAGGAAAATGAAGTTTTCCCCCTTCGTATCTACACAATGTTGTGCGAGTTCAAATTAATATTGTGCCATGAAGGTCCAAGGCTGGATTGGGAGCTATGTGGTACCACATTCTGGCGCTGCATTAGCAGTGAATGATTTTCAAAGATTTTCCTTGAACTAACATTGACTTAATTGTGTAACACATTATATATTACCATATGTACACATTACGAAGGCTCTTGATTATTTTCTAATTTGAATTTCTCCAGCAGTTCTCTAAAGGGCACTAATTCAGTGTCACTGTAAAAATGAAAGTTACTTACCACCACAATGCTTGCCTGGAACCATCGAACCGAGCAGAATATCTCCCCATCTATCCATAACTTTGTATTTCCCCAAGGTGAAGAATGCCTACTTAATTGTGGTCAGTGTTTACACAGTAAATGAGCATGATTTCAAATTGTTCTGTTCCATTTTAAAATTGGATTAGTTTATGTATCTTCATAAAGCGACTACATTTGGTCAAGCTCATTTTTCGGCACTCCAGAGACAACGATAAGCGCAAATGGATCATCTCATCAAACACATGAGCTGACTCTGCCAGTCCATGAGCTGTGGCATCTCCTGCAGACAGGCTGACCCCTTCTTCTCAAAGGGCAAGACCGAGCCTAGAAGCCCTGCCAGCATGACATGGTGGCCCCCAGATGGGATAACATCTCAGAGAGCCACGTCCTTGTCGGCACAGCGCTCCTGGAGCCAGCAGTGAAATGCTGATGGACAGCAGGTGTAGGTTTGCTGCTGCTATGCCATGCTCCATTTTATATCCCCAGGAAAAAAGTTATTCCAACTGTGAGAGACCATAACATCTATCTTCTCACCTGTTTAAGAGTTGGCGAAATAGAGGAAAGTTATAATCCTACTTGCCAACACACTCAGAGTTGCCACTAGCATGACTCCATGCCCTTCATGTTAACCCAAAGCTAAGGGATTAATGAGATTTAGGAAGCTTTGACTGTTCTGCTCCATTATTCTAGCTTCTTCTCCAATGTTTGCTGTCAGGAGCAAAAGTGTCAGAAACTCTTGATGGTACCAAAGGAATTAACAAACAGAATACAAGTATCAGTGAAAGGTATTGTGCTCCGATCTTAGAAGGTGAAATCACGCAGCATGGTAGCTGCCTGAAGGTTGGCAGCTGTAGTTCTCTATGATCTGTGAATACTATTTTCCTACCTGATCCACCAGAAATTACTTTCTACTCGCTGATCTGCTATTGAGGAGATCAGCAGGATGTCAGTGTATATAATTCAGGCTGCAATTTTATTAGAAAAAGAGAGGTCCCTTGTTCTGCACGTAAACTATTGAACAATGATATCTTTTGCACACCTGCTACACAAAATAATAGTAAATTAACACAGGTTCACCCCAGAGATATTTGAACCTTCATGAATTTTTCAAAGAGTGTGGCCTAAGGTTTTAATTTATAATCTACTCCCAACTCAGATAAACTGCAGCTTCACGATTTCTTGCCCAGCATGAGAGCAGCACAGTCAGCACGGCCACCACAATGCATTTAATGAATATGCTAATAAGTAAGTTAAGGATAGGAAAGCAAGATGGGAAACTTATGGCTGAAACCTAGCTCAGAACTGAGGTGCCCTCTCCACCGCCTGTGCTAAGAACTGCACACAGCTTTCCCGCAACTCTTTCCATTCCAAGTTTGGATCAATCTTCTCATGAAAGAAATCATCACAATTAAATCAAATAAATATGAATTATGATACAGGAGGATCGCTGGACAACTTTGAGAAACTCCAGATCACAATTCAGATGAAAGACACTGGCAGTCCCTTACCTGGGGGAGCTAACAGCTACATCCTCCTGAACGTGAATGAATTTCACCTCTGGATAGGCTGTCATCTTGTCTGGAGGTGCTGACAATTGCAGAATAAGTGAAGGGTCAGATAATACAGTTTAAATGAAGATACAAAGATATATACAAATTGTTGTATGATTATTTAGCTATGTCAGGTGTGTGACCTCAACTGACCTCATAAAACACATAGAGGAAAAAGGGCACGTGTGTGAAATTCTGGGTATTGTTGTTTTGGGGAAGAGAACAAGATTAACACAGAGCAACATCTGGATTGCTGTATGACCTAGACATTTATTGGATGCCTGTGTGTGGATGCAAACACACTTGTATATATAAACTCATTAGCATTTTTTAAGCTTTATCTCTTTCTTCCTTTCCTAATTTTACAAGATTTCTGATGTATTGTGTAGTGAAATGTCATTCTGTAACTAAAACATATCCATACAAGACTCCCTTTCTCAGGAATTCATTACATCAGGAGTCTTAAAATGGTTTACTTGCTTGTATACAAGTGGTTCTGAACCCTACTGAATATGAGTTAAACACTACAAGCAAAACAGGAATGTTTGGTCAGTAATACATTTATAGCCCTCAGTGTCTGAAACGAGTTTATCTGAAGGATTCTGTTCATGTGAGAGAAATTGCTATGATCAATCACCATGCAGCCAGAGATCAAAGAAAACGCTGAATCAAGGACTGGATTTCATTTCACCCCTTCAGCAAAAGAGAAGGAACACTGCAAGAGAGCTGTTAGATATTCTGCAAGGAATCTACAATTAATTTTAGATATTCCCTCCCTCCTACACACCCCAAGTCCCTCAAAATTACATGAAAACATACATGTTTGACTTATTCTTTTCTTCATATTACATATTTCCCTTTCAGAGACAAGTCGAAGGCTTTGGCTGATCAGGCTGGTGGCTTCAGGTTCCTCTCCCTCCTTGTCCCCATGGAAGTTAAATAGAGCACAAGGCATTTTTTCTCTCTTTTGCCCAGATTACTGTCCTTTCATAGGAAATAAGTTAGAGAAAGCTGGAGAAAAATCCGGATATACAAGAATATGAGTTCTTCGATTCTTTGCTGAGCAAATAACGCTTGTCTTTCTCTCCTTCCCTTAAATGTGTCAGGTAATAGCTTGTTTCTTAAAAGGTTATAATGTGTATTTGAGCCCAACTTCCAAATGTCAGCTAAGAGGGAAAAGCTAAAGCTCTGCTCTCTGTTAATATTGGAGATACCTACAGACACCTTGAAGGCTTTTGTGCCACAGGATGTCCTCATGGCAGAAAATGCACCTGCAAGACCCTGAGCTGGACCGCTGCTGCTCTCAGGGCAAAGAAAGAGCCACTGGGTCCATGGAAATCAGAGCTTCTGGTTCATATAGTCCCCAGAAAGAAATAATCCTGGGAGATTTATGCATCAAAAATACAATTTCCGGATCTGATGTTGTCCAAACCTCCCTATTAGCCTAGTTTGCCTGAAACTTAGGCTGTTGATGCACCTAGCTGGATCAATTTCCCTTTCTAAACTGTTGCACCATGTCGCACGCTTTGCATTGCCATCGTTCCCTCCCCAAAAGCTGTTGTACTTTGGTGTCAGGTGAAACGAAAATGGAGCTACATCCATAAAGAATTTGAATAGAGAACTGGGAGAGAAAAACACACAGGTCCTGTCACTTCTGTGAGGAGGACAACTGCACGATAGAGGAGAAGTGGGTATTAAATCTTTGTTACCCGCCACAAAGGTGGTGCCTGTGAGATGAAGTGATCAGCCTCTCTCGATCGCAGTTCGTAGGTGCTGTATCACAGATGCCAGTCTTGCAGGATGCATGCAGCCTGCCTGACATATTGCCCAGCCCCCAAATCAATTCAAGTCTACAATTCCATTTGGCCCAGGGCCAGCTGCCACCAGCAGCCGAGCATCGCGTGGTTTTTGCATACAGCGCGGGGTGCGGAGGAGCGCCGGCCGAGCTCGCCCATGCCGGGCGCCTGGAACGAGCACTTGGAGCTCGATGAGAGGGCAGTACCTGAGACAAGAATTAGTTACAATGCACACCCCCACCACCACCTCCGAGAAGAAATTGCTTCGTATCAGCCCGCTGCAGGTGTTCTGACACAGGTTAAGCTTTTTGACATCTTGCAGGGATGGGAGGAGGAAAGGCGTATGACATCCACACCGACACAGGGCACGGGGCTAAAAGCCCTTGAGGAGAAGATATTCTGGTGCTCTGGTCACGTAGCAAAAGCTTTAAAGGCCTGAAGTACTTTGCCTTTGTGAAGAAATACAAGTCCTGTGGGTCAGGTTTTGCCCTACAGATCCAGAAAGTACCGTCCTCTTCAGTCCTAGGCTCAGACTTTATTTTTCAGCAGGCTCGGTGTCCCGCAGCCCCGAGCATCATGCACGGACAATGTATCGGTTGTTGGCTAACACTGACAGTACAAATCTGTCGACGTAAAGTATTGATTATATTAGGTGGTTTTGCCACTCATTAAGTTGTATTTTTCTGTAGTATTTTTATTAAAAATCACAGTGGGGGCACAAGTGTATTCAAGCCAGTGAGTGTTTCCCCCCTACACACCTGGGGAAGACCAACCCGACAGGTAAGTATCCCTACCATATAGCTATGTCGTGTGGACAGCATGGCTATCTTAATTAATAGACAGTACTTGAGAGCAGAAGGCAGACATAAGCCCCAACTCCTGTTTGCACCCATTGGGATACTTTACTGAACTAAATTAATGCTGCAGATGTCTGTAACGGTGAGGCAGGAGATGCTCAGGCAAATACCCAGAGTGCGGGCACTGAACTAACCCCACCATTAGCTTTAGAAAGAGGAATATCTACTTAATAAAAATCAGAGATGCATCAATTACATTGCCAAAATGCCCTGGTGAATAACTAATGGCATGGAAAAAGATTCTCTTCCACATGTGTGCTTGCGTCGACAGAAGTGAGCACTCGGTGTTGATTTGCATGTAAGAAATGGAAAGGCAGGGCCTGCCAGAAGGGTCAAGTCACACATACAGCATCACCTGCCTCTCCAGAGGTGAAATATGGCATTTTAACATCGCTTTAATAAGTTCCTTTCATTCCTTCTTCACCATTTCCATTCATAGGTCATTAGAAAAGCTGATTATTTTTTTTTTCAGTCACTGAAGTAGGCTTAGTCCAGCATTTAAACTGAAATTCAGTTTTTAAACCGAATATAGAATTTAGCTTTATTTTCCTTCCACTTTTGTTGAATCCAACCCTTTCTGAATGTATAAAGTTGCAGAAACACCCAGGCAAGAAGGATCTGTTAACAGAAGAGGCAATCTACTTGGTCTTGAACTCTTTTTTACACCCATTCTTTCCCTATTTTTACAAAATGACAGAAGACTTGGTAGTTTATTTGGAAAGGGCAGTCTTTGAAAGCTTTCCATCCTCCTAAGAAACAGCACAACTGACTTTGACAACGTCAGTGTGCCATACAGCACCATTACAAAATTAAAATGTTTTTAATTTGCAACTCTAGAGGCAAAAAGGTAATTGTCATTACACCCAAAGATCCCGCTTGACCTGATCCTTATTGTACTGTATCTAGCACCCGGTCTACCACAGAGAGATGCTGTTACTATTACTCTAGGCTCAAACCGCAGTTTTTACAACTAGTTATTCCAGGGAAACATATTCCAAAGAATTATTACAAAGACATAAAGTGAAGATTCTGGCTTTTTTAATAAAATATTTCATTTTTCCATATAACAGGCAGCAATTCTCATCGAGGCCATAAAGCGGACAAGAAGAAAACAAGAGAAGGGAATTCTTTACCGCACTATTATTTATAGCTTCCTCCCGTAGAGGATCTTCCTGGTGAGGGAGAGAAACCCTGTAGTTATATCACTCCATGTGGCAATGCAGATACGTAAATTAAGACATCTCCCAGCAGACGAATATAGCACTAATAAGGATACTGCTGGAATTGTCTGGGAGAGGCCTCAGGAGGTAAAAGACTGTAGGATTAACTGCTTTGCTATTAGGGTTCTCTTTCTTCAAATGGTTGATGAAATTGTGACCATAAGAGTGAATGTTTAGTGCAGATTAATTCGGTATCCCAGGCTGAATAAGAGTGGTTGAAACCAGGGAAATATATTAACTGTCATCTTCAAAAAAGTTTATCACTGCCCTCTCCCCAGTGTGGGGTAATTAATCAGCTGTGATGGAGACCCAGGGATCCTCTTACAATGAGCTGAGGATTTCCAAACAGAAGTACAAATGAGTCAGGGACAAACTGCTAGCTCAGAAAAATCACTGTCAGATTTCTTGTTACAAGAACTCATAGCTCCACATGCACAATTCTATCAAAGTTAACCTACAGAATCCAGATTTCCCCTTTATTCAGGAATTTTACCTAACCCTTGAATTCCCAATTCTCAGCTTGTGATGTTTTCAACTTCTGATCTACCAAGGCACTCTCTGGTTGCAAACCAGGGCTCCTGGTCTGCTCGTCCCTTTATGGACAAGCAGCTTCAGACACAGCCCAGCACACCAAGGTGGATTAGCTGCTCTTGTCCTCTTACCCAGCCTCCACTCCAGTGACAGATAAACTGAAAAATTTAATCACAGACTTGAAACATACTCTGAAAGACTCCATTTGTTTTATGCAAGCAATGAGATGCAGAAATGCATACTGTTGATACCATCTCCAAGAGACTAGTGTGACATCCCACAAAGTAAATATGGATTTATATAACTCCAACAGCAGCCACGTCTCGTAAACTTTCCAAAAGCATTTGCTTAAAGACCATCGAGTCAGAGCGTCAATGCTGGGCTGGAAATAGTGCAAAAGTGAACACGAAAGCCAGCAAAGGGCTCTGGGTACATTGCACTCCGGAGCTGAGCTAACAGCCGTGTGCTGCGGGGCAGGCGGGGAACGTCTCGTCTCCAGCCTGGGTGCGTTAACCTCAGCTCCCTTCAATTCTGTGCCTTCAGCCCGAGAGAGCAGACACTGCACAGCGATCCCAGCCACGGGGCTGTGCACTGAAAGATATAAATAGGAGCAATTAACAGACCTCATTTGCCCACCTCCTCGCGGGACTGTAAATGGAGCAGTTGCAAGCCCAGGGCACATGCGAGAGCTGAGGAGAACCTACTAAAAACATTACCGTAAATTTTTAAAAAGAGGAGAAGGAGGGGAGAAGTCACGCCAACCGTTCGACAGGTCCATGCGCTGGGTGCCAGCACCCTCCGTAACCTCTTGCCCGGACAAGCCGGTGCTGCCGGGATGAGTGTGCAGCCCCAGGGCCACCAGCCTCCTCCAGCCCCACTGGGAGACCACAGAAACCCCAAGGGGGAAAAAGATGAACGATGGAAATATTGTAAATGTCTAGGTGACTTTGCATGGTCTATTATACATGAAAAAAAAAAAAAAAAATTCCTTTTTTCTTTCCGGAGCAGAAGGAAAAAGTGCAGGTTTGGATCACAGGGATGTCTGTAAGTCTTCCCTGCATTCCAACAAGACTCTCAGAACCTTTGATGAACCTGAAATATAAAGCAAATATACCCCATTTCAGCTTATTTCATGTCTACATGCCCCCATCCCTGCTTTGCATTCTCCAAGGAAGTCTTTAAGGGACATGCAAGGATTCAAGCAGAAGCCGTAGGTGCGAGCTGTGCCAACAGCCAGCGACCCTCGCTGGGCCCTTTCCCAGCCCTCTGTTCATTTCCAAATCCGTAGCAGACTAAGATTTGAATATTGCCTGACTATTTTGCTCATAAAAGACCGTACTCATAAATGATTCATGCAGTAGAGCTAGGCAAGGGAGATTTTACAAGAAAGAAAACAAAAAAACTCCAAAGTAACCCCCAAACTAGCTTTGTGATGTTGTTTGTGTTTTGCCAGCCCCTGTCCTCTGGTGCTGTGGTACAGAGGGTTCCTACGTGGAGAGCACACACAGAGCTGGACTTGTCAACCTCTAAAACAACAAAAAAAACAGAGATTTTATGACCAGAGCAGAAGGAGCCATCTCCCAGCTCTGGGGCCATATGTGCCTCCTGCACATTTCCAGTGTAACTCCAGTGCTCGGGAGCAGTTGGATAATCTGAATTTCTGGCTATGGGAGGAAGCGGTCTGGCCAAGGATGCAATTAGCCGTGACGGGCAGCGGGCTGCCCAGTCCTGCCCAGCCCCATCAGACAGCAACCGGGTGCTGGAAGGTGCCGTTTTCACCGGCCTCTGAACTGCTCATAAAACTCTCAGCTCTCCGAGATGTGTAACGTGGATTTTGGCCACACCAAGATCTTGATCGTTCAGTCAAGAGGGTCAGGAGCTGTTGCTGGGTGTTTGCGGTCACCGAGGTCCTGGTGGGACATTAGGAGTGCTATCGGCTGGGAGGCTAGAAAGAAAAGGTCAGTGAAATTTGAGTTTCACGAGGGACTTAATTTACCTGTCTTACAACTCAGGCTCTGAAAAGGAGAAAAACTGACCAAAAGCCTTAATTAACGTGCCATGAGATGGCTGCTAAATTAAGCCCTTTAGGATATTGTCTGAACCTAATCACATAATGTAGCAGCCATTTAAAGAGCAGTGATCTCTTGAAAGGGAAATTCAGACTCTTCCTTTTCAAAGGCTTACCCAGGCGTTGGTGGCAGCGAGGTCAGCGTTATTTAGCAGTTTGCTGGCTGCCAGTAAGAGGATGGATCACTAAACCCTACTTTGTGTAAAATATAATTTGTAGGAATGAGTCCTGATGTCTTTGGTGCTACCACAAAGGAAGGTCTTTCATCTCTCATCGTCTTTGCTACTAAAATACGTGATTTTTATTTATATAAAGGATTTCTATGCCCCACAATTACACTTTTCCTTGACATCAAATGTTCTTTACACATACACCTTGAGTTAAGACCCAAAAGTCACTGTTGGTTGTGTGTAGTCTCCTTCTTGTCCTATACCTGGAATATCACTGCTGCATTTCGAGGTCCGGACCAGGAATGGGTCCCTGTCGTGCTGAATGCTGTGCAAACAGAGATAAAGAGAAGCACCTGCTTTGGAGAGATAAAATCCACACTCAGGCAGGATTTGTACCCTCCAGGTGAGGTGTGTTCCTGCAGGTCTTCTGGCTGGCCATGGTGGGCTAAAGCCAGCATCAGCAGAGCCACATGGATTTACTAGATGGCAGTCTGACCCCTGGAGACTTAGGTGGGGACAAACAGCTGAAGTTTTGCATTGTTTATCATCTTCTTGTTCCAGGCTAAGATCAGACTCTGTTTGCAGATAGAAGGACACCTGACTTCTGTTTGCCGTGAGCTGGGGAGTCTGCACAAGAGCCTGTGGGAGAGGATGGCAGCAATCCCATCACCATCATCCCAGTCACACGGCCAGTGCTGGAAGCTGCTGGCTCACTTTGCTGTACTCGACACACAAAATAGGTCGAGGGTGGTTTGGTTTTTTTAATTACAACAGAAGTTGCATCCACCAGCCTGACCCTCATGGTCGCTCCAGCAGGTTATTGCTGGACTCTGGCACAGGCTCTAATGGGAGTTTGTGTCACCTGGTAAAGGCAGAGTGCTCCAGCATAGGAACAGTGCATGCATTGTAGCTTTACACCTTCTGTTATTACTAAATGAAGTAAAAAACCCCAAACCCAACTAAAAATACTTTATATTTTAAATAACACATGCAATAATAAAAAGTAAGTATTAAATAAAGTAAAAAAAAAAAAGAAGTAAATAAAGAAAGAGGTCCGGACTGAAACTCAGTGACCAAACAATTTCTGTGGGGTGCAGCAGTGTTAAGAAGCATACAGTGACAACTGGATATACCTGATTTTCTCAGCTGTTCAAAGAAATTAGGCATACTACACAACGCAAACACGTCAGTGTTTTACCATGGGCAACAAGTTATGCAGAGGTTATGAATAAAAAATTATACCCTGCTACAAGCTCCTGAGGATTGTCTTTGTATCACGAACGTGACCACAGCTCTTGCAGGGATTGGAGCCTCGGCGGATTGTATCCGATGCATGCAGATTGCTCTCTGCTTCCCCTCTGAAGGTCAGGCTCTTCAGAGGTCTGTAATAAACAGCTACTGTAAACGGTCATTAAGAAGTTTGATGAGGCATCAGCCGCCCGCTTTGCGGCTTCTTCATTCAGGGTGGCTCAGGTTGGTGCACTGGTTCCCCTCTGCCTGGTCCTTACTGGGGAGGCCGGAGACTGCACGCCACCAGTCTGAAGGCAGTTTTGTTGGCAATCACAAAGAGAGCTCTCATTCTTCTATTTAATTGCTCACATCCTGGTGGGAAAAAAAATGTTACCGATTTAAGACTCGATTACAGGAGCACTGGATGTCCTTACGCGGGCCCTATCAACGGTTAACAACCAATTTGTTCTCTAATCTAACCCCATCTTTTATGTTCAGTAATAATAAAATCCTGGTAAATAAAACTTTTGCCTTCATTATCGCTTTTCTTTCAGATATTGATAAAACCATTGCAAACATTAATTAACACCATTAGGTATAATAAATACTGTCTGCTTGATACTCCCACAGTTAAGTGAGGGGACTGGCGCAGGGTGGTTCTGGCCCCCAGCACCCTTTCTTGTGCTTTTTTTCTTTTTAATATATACCTCTAGTATCAATTTAATATATTAATATATTTTTTAAAATATTTATTTAAAAAACCCCAACATTCCACAGTTCCTCGCTTATTTTCCTCATAGTTCTAGCTTGCCTCCTGCAAAACTCGAGCTATTTTTGTATGGTGAAGTGCAAAGTGGTGGTGGGGGAGTTGTCGGTGGGACAAGACCCGAACTGGAAAGAAATCAGCCAGTTGGAGCCAGGGTGCTGTTTTTTTATTCTCCCACCGTGACGGGGGAGCCAGGGCCGCCCCCGCTCTTCTCCCACTGGGCAATTTTTTTTGTTTAAATGTTGGGGTTTTTCCACTCCTGGCAAAACTTGCAGTGCCTGAGGCAGGCGGTGGAGGGTGGAGAACTTTGTTTAAAGAAAAACTAAACGAGAAAGAGCATCGTGGGAGTTGAGGAGTGATGGGGCATGGGGAAAAAAAAGGTAACACGGAGAAAAAAAAAAAAAGCGTCTGATCCCTTTGGGGTCTGGACTTTTAATTTAGTTTAAGGGAAAGTTTTCGCTTCCCGGGACATGTCCTGCCCAAGAGTGGCACCGACGAGGGCTGTCCCAGGCAGGTATCCCTGCTCCGTCTCCTCTCGGCTGCCTCTGCTCCCTCAGCTAATTAGGCTAGAGTTTTTCTCTTAAGTGAAATGTCTCTGAGGAACATTTGGTATTCTGAAGGCTATAATTTCTTTCTCAGGTTCAATGGTATGACCTTTATTTGGCTGAAGACTGTGCAAAATGTCTTTTTATACTGAGATGGCTAACTCGAAATAGCAATGTAAAATCCTTCTGGAGTGAGATATGTGCAACTTTTATTTTCATATATGTGATTTAAATCAGTAATGCCTCTGCTCCCCACCTCGTCTGTTTAGCTACAGAGGTTAAAAATAATCTCTGTTTTGTTTCACAAAAATTTCACATTAAGATGTACTTAAAGACACTGTGAGGCTTCCAAATCATCTTGAGAACCTTGGGTTACACTCCTGGAGATCCCATTTATTTTATTTATGTATAAATCTGTTGTAGAACTGGGCTGTAAATTGTTGTGTTGCTTTATGCTTGTTGAGCACAGACTTCATTTCATCGGAGATGCGGTGATATTTAAGTAGTTGATTAAGTGCGAGTCTTTCAGGATGGAAGGTGCTTTACAACCAAAGCTACCTATACTCTACATTACAACAAAGTTAAATGCTGTGTGAAAGGCATCGTAAATCTGGGTCTCGCTGAGTGCATTCTGCAGGGGCGAGTTCAACAGTTTTGACAATTAAGGTGTTTAATTAGGAAATACCAGAATAGATAGCATCATATGTCATGTATCTTTCTATTCTTTTTTTTTATTATTATTATTTAATTACTTACAATGTATTCTTTTGATTTGTTAAGTTATGCAACACTGATGATTTGCATGGTATGTTTCACGTGCTGAGCTTGTTTGCAGAGAGAAGCTTTAAAAGTTTTTAGCAGAGAAAAATCGTTGGTGTGGGTACTAATAGCACTTCTGGAAAGATGCTGAATCAGGGACAAGCTTGCCTTTATGTTCCCTATCATCCTAAAGTAAGCAACTTCTGCTCGTACCCAAGTACCATCCTGTCTTCAGCACATGCCAATTACAGGTGAGACAAAAAATGAAGTCCTCTAATTCATCAGCTAAGAATGAATTAAGGCAATGCATCATCTCAATGGTTATCATTAGGTTTCAGGGTGAATGGCTTTGCAATGTTCAGCTGTGGTAGGTTTCTCACTTGTTGTGCAGAAGGTCTGCCCTGTAAGGAGAAGGGCAGAGCTTTCCTGTCCTCACTGAAAGCCAAAAACCTGCTGCATGGCTCCTTTGATGGCACGTGTCCACGAAGTTGCCAAAACCAGGGCTGTCTGCGGAGTACAATTGCTAGCAGTGGTCGCTCAATTGATTCATTTTTAGATGTATCTTTAGGTGCTTGGTGAATAAATCCTGCTTAAAAATATTTTAGCAAATTAAAACATCATCATTTTGTAAGCCTGTTATCCTGCTCTGTCGCTTCTCAGATTAATTATTACATAAACAGGGGCGGCTGGGAAGGTTTGTTTGCTGCTCCATGGGTGCCTCAGGTGACCTCCACTCTGCATGGTGAGTCAAACCTGAATAGCTAAAAAGGACAATGACTCACGCTATTAATCTAAAGTAAATAACCCCCCTTTTTAATCTAGGTAAAAGGAAATCTGCACCTTCTTCCTAGCTCTAATGTCACTGTTGTAATTCTAAATCAAAGACACTTTGCCAAAACCTAGTAAGAAATTGAAAGTTTTGGGACAATCCATCACACCCATTTTTAACTTATAGCTTTTGCATTTGCAACTAATTAAGTGTTTTGACTGGGATTAATCAAGATGTTACACATTTTAATATACCCAGAGCTACAGACATCTGTCTAATTCTCTCATAATATTAGAGTATTTTAATCAGTATTTCATATCTTTATTTAGAAAGGTAACCAAGGAAGAACTAATTCCAGCAGCCCAAACCACTGTGCTAGAGGGGATGGCTAACTGATCTGAACCCCAGGGATGTCCCTTGTAGTTACTGCAAGCCAGTTCTGTTGATTGCCAAGAGGGATGTATGCAAGTTAAGAAAGAATGGGATGTATATTTGAAATGCATAGTTTTGCTGCAAGCATACAGAAAAATCATGGCTTTCATCACTCCAAATTTAAAAAAAAAAAAGCATCAGATGATATGCTATTTTAAGGGTTTCTCATCTGAAGCACAGATGCTGCAGTACTGGAAAGACACGAAAGTACAATCTTTGTCTTCAGAGACATTAAATAAGGGATGTTGCTCTCTCTTTAGTTACCAGAAATAATTAAAATTACATCATACTTGCATTTTCTTCTAAGTCAATTGCTATAAAATATAGTTGCAAATATGAGAAAGGGAGTAAAATTTAACCTTTTAACCTCTAGCCAAATGAAGGTCAGCTCTCCAGTATCCTCAGCTTAGTTGGCAATTTTGTTTGCAAACCCTAAGAAGAGGCATGCAGGATACAACCAGCTGCCCATCTGCACAGAACTGGAAATAGGTGGTTCCACTGGGCATTTTTATTTACGACACACTCCTTAGCCTAGCTAGAAATACCTGTGGCATACTGCAAATGAGCGCGGGCTTTCCTTGCGCTTTCCGATGTCTTTGTTCGTTGGCATAGTGGGAGGAAGGCTTACAGCCAGCATATTCACTTTCATTAGCAGAAATGTCGTCCCTGGGTTGTGAACGCTGCTACTGCAGAAAGGCAGCTCCCTATTTGTCTAGGCAGGGCAGAGAGGATCTTTTGTGGGAACTGGATTCATTTATAATTAGACTCTCCAGGGCCTTGTTTCTCAGGATGTGTTTGATATTAAAGTAATGCGGGAAGGCTGTAGACATGATCACATCATATAAAAAATGATTCCCCAGTATCTCCATTAATAAAATCACTGAGTTCAGTTCACTGCTTTAGGCACAGCTGATAAAATCAATCAGTGGCTTTTTGCTGAAATGTATTTTATTTTGCTATTTTTCATGGAAAACAGTAATTTATTAAAGGAGAAAAAAAACCCTCATAGTGTCATAGTGGAAACTTTTCTTCAGAAACATTTTTGGGATCCTAAAATGATGTTCAGAAATAGATCTTTTCTGGAGCTAAGCGAATAACCTAATGATTACAATGTCTGGTTTAGATCTTGGGAGCCATGTTCAAGTAGTTATCCTACCTTTCTTTGTCATATACCCTAAGGTACGGGAAAAGCTCTGATGGGCTTCTTTATTTATTAAAATAAAGCAGCTTGGCATTTTGGAAAGTCTGTCTAAAAGTAAGATGAGCAGCCTGTGTCTGCATCAGGGGATCAGATAAAGTTGAGCAACAGAGAAGAGGTAATAAGGTAATGCAAAGATATCGGAAAGAATTGCTTCTCCAATTATGGCATTGAGTGCTTACCATTTTTTTTTCCACACCAAATTGTTGTCAAGCTATTTCATTGCAATACAGCTGAGAAGTGCAAACTTGGAAAGGGAAATATTTCTAGAATGTAGGAACTGCCCCTTAGTGATGTTTTAAATAAAACTGCTCCCACTAATGCTCAGCAAAAAAAAATGTTTTCAAACAATGTTTCTGTCAAGTAGAAAACATTATTGTGACTAGCTCAGGTGAACTCTTTCTGCTGCTACCTTGGTGGTAGAGGCAAAATCTGCTTTAAAAATATTGCGTTTTCAATAAAAGGTTTGCATCTTTGTAAATAATGCCATTATTTTTCTACTGGAGAAAATCCATAGTAAGAGTGAAGCAATACAGACAGCAGGAGGTCCAGCCAGGAGGAGATAATGGAAGTTTTAACTGAAAGAAAACTTCCAGCCTGTGATTCAAGAAATAAAAATGAATAGGATGACTTTTTTTATCTCATGCAATTTTGGACAACTTGAATGTTTTGATGGATTTAAAAAAAACCAACAAACCTCTCCTTACTCTAATACCAGAACGAGAGTGAACAGAATAATTCCCTCACTCTAGCATGGCTGCTTGGAAATCTTCCTCAGGGTGGCAAGAGAAGTCTTGAACAAACCGGAGAAGACCTCGGTTTAATTCTGGTGTGAACCTCTAGACCAGGGCCTTACTGTTGTCGGCTCATTGCCGTAACTTTTCAGGAATCAATACATACTAACTCGATAATGATTGCACAAAATTTCTAGTTACTAGTACTTCAAAAGTTCAGAGTGAGGAGAAGGAATGAGAACAACTGAGAAAGAGCTTTTCCTGTTTTCTTTAAAAAAATATATAATTCAATCCTTAGAAGTGTCTTTGGTGAATGTAACTGAGCCTGTGAAATGCTGACCTCTGACGTAACCTAGAAAAATGACATCAGCATGGATCACCAAGCAGGTATTTTACACGTCCCTTGTTTCTCTGAACTTCCAATGACACATTAGAACAGTTCTGCAGGAGAAGGTGCCACTTTTCCTACGTATACAAGATTTATTGTTGCAGAATTGGTAGAGAAATTTCCAGGGGAAAAGATTTCATTGATGTGGATGATTATTTTGCAACTCTTGTAATCTCTTTTCGTAATATCAGATAATAGCCTTATTTATGGTAACTTCAAAAGCTGCAGAAGAGTTAGGGTGGAATCTTGATCCAAGTATAACCAATTGCAAGATTCCTAGTGACTTCAATGATGCTAATATTTCATCCCTGAAGTATCAGACTTGTTATTTATCTCTAGGTTTTTGCAAGCTTTCCAAAGAGCTATATCCAATTGCATGTCCAAGTGTTATATACAACTGCAAACTCCAGCCCAACACCCCGGTGAAACAACTTCCACGTTTAAAAGGTAAGCACTTACCGCAGTGCTTTGCTGCAAGGTGCTTCATTTGTAATCCTGTACATGATGGGATCACACTATATCACCAAAACCCCGAAATGCAATTACCATTGGAGCTGAATGTGGCAGCAAATATAATGGCTAACACTATACAGTATTTTAGACATGGAGACTACAGTGGACAGCTAGAAGGGGGAAACATTCACCTTGACTTTACTATGGCAATTTGTTTTATTTTCTATTTCCTTAGCTCCTGCTGCCTTTTGCTTAGTTGTTACTCAGACAAATATCTGTTCAAGTGTTGCAGCTGATGGGAGCAGACTAGCTAAAAGTAAAATTCAAGTTAGGACTTCAGCTTTCTCTGCAAGATATTTGTATTAAAATAAGATTTCCTTAGATTATCCAAGTGTTCATTGTCCACATACAACAATATGTTCTAGTAGCTGACCATATCTACTTGTAATAGAATCCAGCATTAAATCCCTTTTTATAAAAATTGGTGTGCTGGGAACGATAAATTTTACATGTCATTTAACAGACACGTCCCTCTATGTGGTTCCTCTGCAGATTGATGTTTTGCTGACTTTCTACCAAACCTAAGGAATACTTCACTGCCACCAGCATCACATCATCTAAACTCCCTTTTCCCTATATTTCTCTCTCGTGAATAAGTGAGTGCCCTCGCAGCATCTCACCATCCCAGGTTCAGCACATGTCCTTTGCACTTGGAGAGCACAACACTGATTCCTCCTAAATGTAGATCCCTTCTCCAGCTGCTCCGGGAAGATTTGATAATCAAAATTTTTCAGTGCACAGAAACCTCCTGCTTTGTTAGAAAACTTTATAGTGTTTTTGTTTCTTTATGAGCTTTGAAGAACATGTGGAGCCTTTGGTATCTGTTCTGAAGCTGTCATTCAAGCAAGGCATGGAGAACTTGCTTGAAAGCTGTGCCTACATCCTCTGCTGCGATGAGCTGAGCTGGGTGGGTTGGAGGGATTTCTGCTTTGGTGGGGTGGGATTGAGGTGGAGTAACTCCTGCAGCAGCCCGTGCTCTGCTGGCAATGAAAGGGGAAATGTTCAGGGAGAGAGGAGGACGAGGAAGTTTGCTCATCGTTAAGTGGTTTTGGTCACTGTTACTGGTTTCTGAATCCCTTAGAAAGCTTTAGGCAATGCATAAAGCAGCTTTACATAGTCTCTGGTTGGATCAGTCCAAAAGTCGTTTTACCAGGATCCTTGATCCTGAGCTGTATAGACTTCCTCTCAACTGTATTTACCCTTAGATGTACCGTCAGATGAATTTTTTGTAAGACACTAATACTCTCTTCTCTAATTTAAAGTCCTACTTGAGAATGCTAGTTAGCCTTTTAGTCTATGAAGGGCAACCCCGGTATCGAGTGGTATCTGAAGGTCTGCAAACTGTCATACTCACCACGGTAAAAGTGTTTCTTGTCTAACTGGAATCTGAATAATACAGAACTTGGTTTAAAAGATGATGATTTTTACAGTTCCAGTCAATGAAAAATAATAGAATACACTAATTAGGAATTCCTTGTAACACTTGACTATAAGAAATGACATTGAATCTGAAAGCTTCATAATATTTAAATATATTTCATGACAGAACACTGGCAGCATTTAAAAGGTCTTAGGTTCTTTGAATTCCTGATTGGTTTGACAGCTTGACAGTGATTTGTAAACCGACGGTGTCGGCACAGCTTGCTCTTCCGTCGGAGCAGGTATCAAAGTTCAGACTCCAGACTAGTCACCACTTGAACACAGAGATGAAAAATTGCTCTCTGATAAATGTTTTCACTGTGGAAGAAACCAACTTCTGCTCCTGAAAATCGTAAGGCCTGATCCGAAAATGATTCAAACCAATGGAAGGACTTCTATTGATTTTGATGGCCTTTGAATCAATCACACTTTTTCACATATATCCCATTTTATGTCATACTGGGTGTGTTTGGCGTTTATCAGAGGATAGGCTAGAGCTAAAACCCCTAGCCAGTCTACATCAAAAAGAGATATTTCACCAACATTAAAGAGGGAAACAAGGCTTAATAAGATGAAGCAGGTAGATACAGTGATTTATAACCTGGAATCATGTAAGTTGGGCTGAACATCAAATTTGAGTATCCTTTTCTCTTTCTCAAATCTTCCTTCTGAACATGAATTCATATTTTCTGTTCATGCCAAAATCTGAAAGCAATTTATTTTGATTCTGCTGGGATTTCTCTGTAATTTTCACCTGAAATATAGTTCTAGCTGTAAGAGAACAATTTAAGATTACATATTCATAATTTTAAATAAAATAATTTAATTTTCAAAGATGGTGTGTTTCATGATCTTCTATTGGGATCTCAGCAAACATAGAAATAATTAAATGGGGTGACTGAGCATGAAACACCACACCTGCAAAGTTTGTTAGCCATGGAAATTTACAGTTGTTTCCATTGCAGTGCGGTATTTTATACATTAAGCTGAACCCATATTACATTATTAAACCATAAATTTTCATGGCTTACAAACTTTGCAGGTGTGGTGTTAAATGCTCAATTGCACTGGTTAATTATTCGCATGATTTTTAGCATCCTTGGAGGAGATTTGGAAACTACACATGTGGGCAGTAAAAGTCCTGCCAAGCCTTGCCCAGGAAAAAGGCTCCAAGGTGCAAACATTTTAAATCCAAATCATGGGTATTTTTTATAGTGCTCTATTTTTAGCTAAACTCTGGAAAAACTGGGAAGGCATTCGATACTCTGCAGGATGTCAAGAAATCCTTTCTAAGGGGAAGAATGGTGAAGCACTGGAATTAATAGATGTTAAGAGCCACTCCATAGCCAAAGCTATCTGCTTGTCTCCTGCCTTGTTGAGAGGTGGTAGAACCACCCTCAGCAGCTTCAGACACCCTCTTCCTCTCTGCGTTTTCCTTCTGAAGTGCTTTCGCACAGACTCTCCCTCGTCGGGTGCTGTCCTTAGCCTGAGAGCTCCCCAGCAATGAGTGCTGACCTTACGGAAGATGCTCCCCAGATCTGAGTACCTCTGTGCTAGCAGTTCTCGAGTGTTGAGTACAGTCCTAAGATTGTCTCATGACCAACAATATCCTGCGGAAAACATGGAAAAAAATGTACTGAAATCACCCCTTGAGCTCCCTTCCAGCCTCATTCATCTCTGGCTCTGTGTCAGAGAGACAGAGGCATAGAATATACCTTTTGAGTGTGAAGACAATCTAACACAGTCAAATGCCGACTCTTGTATTTGCTGCAAATGCCCAAGACTTAGAAACTTCATACAGAAATTCGTAATTTTTTTGCCTTTTTTTTTTTAAGATAATAAAGTGTAAGTATAATTTTCTCTATTTTGGCAGTCTGGGAAAGTGACACAAAATAGAGATCCATACCTGTTCTCTTCCCATTAGCTGCAACATTTCAAATTATGTCAGTTATGTCCGATTTGATGTGATTTACCCATGAAATAAGTCACTGGTGCAAGTAAAAATAGAACCAGTCCCGGCACCAGCCCCTATGCCTAATGTATTCAGGCTCTAGTAACAGTCATTTTTTCCAGCTGATGCTCACCATTTAAGAACATAGCAAAGTCTCAGTTGCAGCCCTGAAAATCACTGATTTTATGGTAAGTAAAATGGAGAAGGTAATTTGAAACCTACCATATGTAAAATGCTTTATGTTTGCATGCTCGTTTCTGCTGCCTGACGCATTACTTAGTTTTACATTAGGCCAATGTAGAACAATATTAATGAGGAAACCAAGGTGTAATGTTCTTGCAAGAATGCTGACAGAAGTGAGTCCAAGTTTTAACCAGGGATTGCTTGCTTTAGCATTATCTCTATTGCCGTTAAACATGCTCTACATTTTCTGGGCAAATATCATTTGGAATTAATTGAATGGAAAGGAGGATGTTCAGAAAATGCATCTTTAGAGTTGTTGAAGTATGACTTTTTAATCAAACTGAGTGATTGTAAACATAAATTAGTTCTTGTTCTTCCTGCTGACTTGAAAATGGAGACGACGTACACTTTTAGGTTTAAATCTTTTTCTCATGAGTTTGCAGTTTCAAACCTTGTAGATGCTTTGCTGGTCTGGTAGAACCATTATGTAATGATTGTTACTTGGATGTTACTGGAAGCACAGACTCCCTGCACATATACTGATTTATTTTTTTTTTAAGGTTGTACTATATTTCATTATTCTCCACATTCCCAGTATGTTGTCTTACGGCAACATTCTTCTTGTGCTTTGATTTCCTTCCTCTGGGAGGACAACATTTCAGGGTATCCTTAACAACAGTTTCTGATACATTTTCTTCATAAGCAGTGACCTTACGCTTTAGGACAACAATGAGCAAAAATACAAAGTGTATAGTTTCTCCATACAGTTTTTATAGTATCTGAATAAAGCTTTGGAGTTTTGTAGATCTTCAGCTTCTCTGGAGTTCTCTTTGAGAGAGAGAGTACACGATGTGGCTGTTCTCTGACTACCCAGCAGTCTAATTAGGTATAAGCTGTAAAGCTGAATGATTTCATTTAATATCCACTGGATGGTCTCATTAGAGTTTGGTCTGAAGCTTAATGGGAGCAGAGAGAAATCTGAGTAGAAATGCCTGCACCTGTAAGGAAGGAAGGAACGGTATCCCAGTCATATTCAAAGATTTTATACTAAAGTGCAATTCCTTTCATTTGCATAGTACCACTTACCTAAAGGAGAATTAGAAGATCTTAAATATGTCACTGTTACATTCGTACAACATTACAAAAACCCCTTAAAGGTGTTTAAACCCTGTCAGCCTGCAACATACAGAAGGAACGTGCAAAATGCTAGTGGATAAAATAATAGGAAAATGGGCCGTCGTCTTTGGGCGGTTTCAAATGTTTCCTCTGATGTGCCCTGCTGCTGCGGACCACCACTCCGCATGTGGTGAACACATGAAAAAGTTAGTTCAAAGGGATCAACAGCAGAATTTGATTTCATAGAAAATAATTTTGCTGAAGTTTCAGAAGTCATTCGTTCCACATTTTGATGATGATGTCTATCTGGGTTTTAAGGGTTTCTTTAAACAAGTAGTTAAGCAATAACGGTTATTTGCAAATGTAAAAAGGTTGTAAAGATGTAGATGAACAAAGGAGAATGACTTTAAAGAAGAACTGAGAGGGCAGTTTTTCATTTTGTTTCTTAAAAGGGAAAAAAAATAGATCCTCCTTCCACCCTTCCTAATGGAGAAGTCAAACAAGAATGAGCTGGTCAGCAGCTGCGATCCGCAAAGTGCTTGCAAACAGTTAAGACAGCTGGTGTGCAGTGTGCTCTGCCTACTGCTGTAATCTTAATTAACGCACTGCTGTCTTGTGCTCTCCCCACCTGGTTGTTGTTTCTGTTTCTATGCTTAGAGAGAAAGCTCTGGGGATCAGATCAGGGACCATCCTTTTGTTCCGTGTCTGTGTGGTGACTCTCTCAGTACTCATGAGCAGTCTCCAGATGTGTTTCACTGCGTTGCAGCTTTTTATTCCGAGTCTTGTAAGATGTGCTCTTCTCCTTTTTGTTCTGGCTTTTAAGCCAATTTTACTGTTAGGTCTTTTTGGGGGTGTAGGAGGGATCTAAAGGTGCTCCTGGCTCATTATTTTGTTGCTTATGGGCTGCTAGAGATATAGCAAATGCTTAAGCTGTGGCAAGGGTTGATGTCAAAAAGTGTTCAACAAATGCTAGTAGGAGAAAGTATTTCACCCCCCTTTAGGAATTTAATAAGAGCTGGCTTAAGTATTATAGTACATAATGTCCTGGCTCTAATAATTCACACTAGGACCTTCACTCTGCCCAGACAGTATCTATGTGACTCTGTAGCCCACATCTAACCCATAAATTCAAGTTCTGGAGCTGCAGCAATGACTACTGAGTTTCACAAAGCTGGTAGGGACTTCATGAATTAAATCAGAAGTGAATACGTCCAGTTAAACTTGATCTTAGGTCTGTTCCCTGAGCTAGTTAACCACAAGATTCACACTGGAAGAAGGGGGAGTCTGAGAAGGAAGGAGTATCTGGGAATGGAGAGGCCAGATGGTGCCTCTTCCAGCAGCACCATTAGCTTGAGCTGGTTTAAATTTCAGCACGGTGCAAGTGCCTCTGTTGCATTCTTGCACTGGAGCATGTGTCAACACAGCAAGTGAGGTTCTCCTTCTGTTTAAAGTGTTAGAAAACTCTCTCTGTCTCAGAAAAGTCATATTTTCTTCTGGCTTGAGCGATGCACTGAAAATGCGAATCTCTGGTAATTATTCGATCTGTTTGTGCTTCAGCTTAGTCTTTTTTTTTTTCCTTTTTTTCCTTTTTTTTCCTTTTTTTTTTTTTTAACTGTTACTCCATGATGACTAAAGATGCAGAAATTGTGGAACTGAAGAACTTCATGAGTAGTAAACCTCAGTCTGCCTCAGTAAGCATTTTGTCCCAAAATCCAATTTTACCATTGCAAAACATGAACTGGCTAACCAGTGGCTGTGCCATTAAATGACAGGCATTGCAGCACTGATTTTAATTTTTATTTCTTTTGAATTATCATAAGGTTGGACCACATTAAAGTCAACAGGGACACGATGTGTTCATTACCTTTCTGAGATTTGGTAATAACTTTTGTAATTGCCAAGAACGTTACACCAGGAATTGGAAAGCCTGAAATGAAAGACCCGTCAGAGAACAGAAACTGCTGCTGTCCTTTGTCTTGCCTTTCCGTTTCCCGCTATGGCAATTCTCCCCTGTAAAATCATTATATCACCAACTGGCAAATCACAAAAGATAAATCTCACTCCTTTATGTCTTAAAGACCGCACGCAGGTCACCTTACTAAAGTCTCATGGGAGCAGAGGAGTGGTATGTGGTATTTTAAACACAAATTTGCTTTCTCTTCGGCCAGTTCTCATCACAAAATAAGGATATCAGTCCAATCTTTTGGACAAATATTAAGTGGAAGTATTGTCTCTTTTTTTGTGGTCTGGCTGATGAGTCACATGGCAGAGTGAAAGAAAACAGAAGAATATGCTGTTTACTAAAAAGTGAAAACACCTTATTTTGTTGTCAACAAAATGAATGTCATCCTTTGGGTCCTGTTTCTGATCAGAGAATACAAATACAAGGAAAAACTCATGCAGTGCTTTCCACAGAGGTTTCTGACACACGCGTTTTATAAACTTTTAAGATAAACGCTGGTCTTACCCTTTGAAAAGCGCGGGTGTAAGTTGTCTTTTTTAGGAGAGCAAACAGTGCAGGTCCACAAGACAACCCAATTTACTCTCCATTCTCCTCCTACCACCTTCCCTCTACACCGCTGTGGGATTCTTGCAGATATGGAGGTGTGGCAATCAGTAATAGAAAAGCTTCAGGTTTACCTTTCCAAAAGATAGAACTCTCACTTTGTTAATTGATGTGTTTAAATGCCTGGGTAAATGCTGCTCTTCGACCCTCCGGTACAGGAAGGCTAAATTCCCATTAACTCTAAGAAGAGCTGCAAGGCTAAAGCCCACATCTAAAGTGGAGATGACATTTTAAACTCTTTTTTCCCCTTCATTTTAATGGAGATCAACATAAAAGAAAATGAACCAGTGCTAGCAACTTAGAGAGGATCTGTCCACAACAGAAAATTGGTTAGACAGTCAGAGGAGAGAGCTGAGAGTACGGAGTAATTGAGGTGAGAGAGACAGTGCGTCTCGCACCTGGGTGAAGCACTTTTTCTGTTTTAACATCTCTGGGACTACTGAAGAACTTGGTTATCTTGTGGGTAATAGCAGGACGGAAACATCCTTAAAAACATAAGAGAAAGGGTTTGCCATTCTCCTGCATTAAAATGAACAGGCATGGAACTGAAGGAATTTAGGAATAATAAATCAGGTCCAAAGAGAGATCTAGCCAGCTTTAGTTTAAAAACATGGAGACAAACTAAAGGAAATTCAACTGTTAGTACAGACACAGTCAAAAGCTTCATTCCTGTTTACATTATTCCCAATAAACAATTTAGATCGTTTCAAATTCAGATTGTGAGTTTACTTTCAACCATTTGTGGCATATACTAGTTTGGTTTTGCTTTTGATAGGGAAAATCATAAATTATCCACTGGACTGTTAATGTCACACAGAACTAATCAGACATATAATCATGCATGATATATTACAAGTTGTCCTGTACTGAAATAATGTTAATTATGAGAATTTCATTTATTATTTATGTGGAAATATGTAGTTCTACTGTATAACTGAAATTAATGGACTGCAATTTTGAAGGGTTACTAACATCATCTTTAGTATTTCTTAATTACTCACGTGTTACTTCTTTTTTGGCTGGGAAAGCTTATGCTGTGTTCATATTACACATTCTTTATTGCCAGAAATCAGAACTAGAAGGTCAAAGTGGAAGATTTAAGGGCAGAATTAATTCTTTTTTGGAAATCATCTTTCAAAGTCAAGAATTTCTCTACGTTATAATTTAATTTATTCTATAAAAGCTATAATTTGATTATTGTTATTGCATGAAAAATCCTATGCAGGTTCCCCACTAAAAAAATACCAAAACTCAGCTGATATATAAGGCTAGGTTAAGAGCAATGCAAGCAACAATTCTCAGTTATCAGTATTAAGTGTGGTAGGAGTACACATGGTACTCCTACCCTCTTCCCCCCACCCTCCCCCTGATGTTGAAAAAAAAGGAAATTATACCATGGCAGGATATATTTTTGTCTCACTTGGATTCCTTTAAAAAAAATCCCATTAGGCATTTATCAGCGTCTTAACATGCCTAATAACTCATGAAATTTGTTCTAAGTGGTTTATCCAACGAAACACAGATAATCTCTGGCGTTATCAGAAACTAAATCTAAGGAAAGATCCCTGTCTCCTTACAAAGCACCATCCTTAAGATCTGGGAGAGTTCTCCAACTGTTCAGAACCTTTAATATACCATCTTGTTAAGTTAAAAAGTAATTTTTTTTTTTTTTTTTTTTAACATTGAAAAATACAACTTTCATTGACATCAGTAAAAGATTTCTCAGAAATCTGTGAAAATGGGTCTCAAGGCAAGCACGGAGCAATTTCTGAAAGGTGTTGGAATAGTCCCTTTATGAAAGTATCATATTTGAAAAAGGAACAAAAGGTGAAAAGCTTCTTTCTTACATTCCTTGTTTCCTAGGCTTTTCCTCATATATGTTTCTCACTGACTTTCTCTTTCCAGTGGTCTTCCAGGCCTTGGTCAGGTATAGTTAGTGTCATGCCTGTCTGTTGCACCATCAGTAGTCCTGGGTGCAGACCATACCAAGCCATCGAAGGCAACACTGCCACAGTCAAGGGTAAGCCGACACTGAAGGCAGCCATCTGATCATAATTTGCCTTGAAAGAAAAGCTGAGCACATTTATTAATAGTAAAATTGGAAACAAAAAAACCCTTCTGAATTAATGATGAAACAGAAACTGCAGCCATCCAGGACGCTGGTTATGACCTGGTGTTCCTGTTGCGCTCAACAAACTCTGCAAGTTGCGCATGTTAAATGCTGCAAGTGACTGCAAATGGATTAGGCAAGAAAACAAGCCTTGGTGAGAGGGAAGTACAAAGTCATTATGATTTTCAAACTTCTAGTAAATCAATCTCTTCCCTGCTGCTTGACCTGATGTCAGGTACCAAGGAACACTTGCCAAAAACCAAAAACACCCCCCCCCTCCCCCCTGCTGTTTAAATGTCCTAAAAAGGAGAAACAACATGGAACAAAATGTTGTTCTTACCTTACCTAAACTATGTATTCAGCAATGCTGAACACTGAAGCTTCCCAGAGATACTGAAGCTTCCCAGAGATATCCCAAACCCCTTTTAGTAAGACACGCTGAGAAAGCTGCAGCTCAAGAAAACAAACACAGCGCTACAGAATTGGATTACCTTAAAACATCTTATCTGCTAATGTGACTAACGCTGTTGAATAATGTGAGGCAGAATACAGGAGGGAATTATTTGTTTAAGGTATAGTTTTTATTTTTACAGTCAAGAGAAAAAAAAGACTAATTTTTTATACAAGACAGTAGAGCAGGCTGTCAAGAATTACAGATACGGAGCATTGTTTATTTGAAGACCTGTGAACAGGAGCTGTCAGACAGAATTGGCAAGCACAGCACACAGCCCCGTCTTTTCAGAGGTTCCTGACACTGAAACACCCTTTTACAGAGCAGCTGCAGAAAATCAGAGCAAAATATGACAACATGGAGACAGTGGGGTTCAGTCAATTGCTCTTAGCAGCAATTGCTCTGGAGAGGTACAATCAAGCTCTCCATTATATGGGTTTGCAAAATTGATACTTATGGAAACTAGAGGTAGGCTTGCATGGAAACATCAGATCCACTTTGTCCATATTCATGGCTTCTATTTCAGTGAGTTTCACACTGATTTCCAGATCTTGGCTTCACATGCTAGTTCTGTGTAGTGGACCTGAAGATAGACATTAAGTTCTGACTTTGGAAAAGTTTGGATTTGGATTGTGATATGATTTTAATGTCCTCTTCTGAAATTGCCTCTAATAGAAGGAGGCTGTCATTTTGTGGGTGAGGCTCTGTGGTGATCAGTCGAGACTTTTTCTAGCAGCAGAATTCTTCTGTTTTGTCTTAATATTTAGAACCACTCACAAAAATGGTTTCAGTATATTTTTTTGTAGCGTTTGTGGCAGGGTTTTACCTTTACTGGTACCCTGCAGAAGGGAATGGATACCCTTGGCTATTTATACGAGTGTGTTTCTTATGATAAAACCATGACTGAAAGGCTTTTAGAATGTTTTCCTTCCAAATTAGATTTCTATCTTAAATCAGGCTTAAATTAAAATTGCAGAGAAATTGTGGTGGTGGTGATAAAAATATTATTTGGAAATGAAAAATAGAAGATGTTTCTCTTTTTCCTTCCATGAGTGAGTATTTCAAAGGAGAGCTGAAAAATTTAGTTTGGCTATGAAGCTGCAGGCTCCTTTGGAAATCCTGGTTATGCTTTCCTGTGCCTCCATTTCCAGTGTAGCACATGGCTGGCTACCCTGCACCTCCCGTGATTCAATTCACCAGTAAGACTTGGGTCACATACTGTCTTCTCTCCATGACGAAACATGGGAGAAAGGGCCCAGCCAAGAAGCCTCCAGGGAGAAGCACTTGGACTTAAAGTCCTTCTTCTATGCTTTTCTTTGTGGAACACTTTGTTGATAAGTTTTTGCCCAATAATCACATTTTTCCCTGGAAAATGTGATCTTGGATTTGATGTTTGTCATTGTCACATTCTACACGCTCTGATCTTCTATTTCTACTGCTAGCCAGCCAGCAAAGAGAAAATCTTTTATAAATCCATGTTCCAGGAGTAAGAACAAACACCGAAGTTACTGCTTGGTACTTAAGGCCTATGACAACATGCATCCCACAGCTCTCTTTTTAAAGGTCTCCAACATTTACAGTATTTGTGAGCTGGTCCACTTGAATCTGGTCCTTTCAAAGCCCTGTGAAGATGGTTATAGTTACAGCTGGAGTTGCTTAATTGTCTGGGACTTGGCTTTGGCAAGAAACTACTAATCTTGAAAGAGCAAACCACTCTTTCAGTACTGTACTGTTTTCCAGGGGTACTTTGCTTTCTTGGAGGAAAAAAAAAAACCAACCCACCAAGCAAAACCCAACCCCTGCTCTGCCTGGGAACTGAAAGCTCGTTATTCATCCAGTCTTTTGTCACTGAGGAGACCTGTGCATGTAGATTACCTTGGGGTGGTGAGGTATGAAAGTTCCTTCTGTCACATGCCCCCCTGTGAAATTATAGAAAGAAATCAATCATGAGAGAAATGCATCAGAAACTTTTGTGCAAAAGAATCAAGAGTGACAGATGGTCTGAGCCTGGAACATATGGATTTTGTCAGACAACAGAAAAAAATATATAAGATCATGTTGTGGAAAAGTACATGTAACCTCTGTGTGTATACTCTAAGAGAGAAAGAAAGCAGCAGAGTGTTTCAAAACTTACCATTTTTTCCTTGACAATGATTTAGAGAAAAGTAGAGGAGAAAATATTTGGTCCTCAACCTTTCTAACCTCCCAAGAAATGCTGGTGCCAGGAAAAACAGATGGCACTCGGGTCTCTTCTGAAATGATAGTTATTCCGCTCTTGCCAGATCTCTGTGGTGTGCAAAATATATGGTATAAGTCACTATCAGAAAACAAGTCATTAATTAATAACATTTCACTGCTCAAGGATCAGGTAGGTGAGAGTGCCAGTCAGGCAGCTGCCTCTAAGAAATCTGCTTGGCAAAGGAGGAGAACAGGCACAGTAAGAGATCACTCTCCCCGCCTCCTCTACCTGCAACGTAGGCATCCATCATTACAAGTAATCAAGCCTAAAAGTATTTGTCATCCCTAGGGCATGAAGCTGTTTGAAGTCCAGAGTATAAAGAGAACATCAGTGAAACAACAAAACGATCAGTCAAGTAAAAAAAAAGAAAAAAAAAAGTGGGAAAACCAGATAGTAGAATAACAGAAAAATTCTAATTAAATCCTTTACAGTAATTAAATTCAGTGTGAAGTGACAAACAGCGCTTGCAGAATGACTTTTGCTGTTGATGCATTTGCTATATGACTTGCATGTGTTTTTTCGCCATGGGTCCCATGCTAGTTACTCTTTTGGCTATTTTCAAGCAGGAGTTACCCCCAGGAGCACAAATAACACCTCGATTTTACCCCAAGATTTTTAGTGGGTGCAGCTCTATAGATGGTTTAAAATCAGGGCTTTCCAGGGAAACCAGGACATCCCCTTAGCTGAAGCAGAGGCCCAAACACTTCTCATTGCCTTCCCCACTCTCACATTGATGTGTGAAACTTTTAGAATCATATTTACTGGGCGGGAAATATTATATTGCATGATATCTGTGTCTGTGCTAAACTTACTGCAATGTTCTTCGTGATAAGTGGTTTCCAAGGATTTGTCTTTGGACATGCTGTTAGAGAGGCTGACTCTTCTAACCGCGTTTCCCTTTTAACTGGTGGTGTACAGTGTGCCCTTTACCACACCTGTACCAAACTGGGTGATGTGTTCAGGACGAAACCTATTTCTCTGACAGGGCACGTTATCTGAGGTGGTGAACACTGCTCCTGAAAGAGTCAGTCACCTTTTGCATTTTGCCATCTGCATTTTCATATCCCTCATCAGCTCTCTTACACATCCCGTGGTCATTTTGTTTGTGAAGGAGTCTATAGTGTTTAAAAAATTTCCACAAGAATAGCTCCCAAGTTTGTTACTGTGCATGCAAAGCTTAGTTTCTAAAGTGAGTTTCATGCTGATGAAGAAACTATTTCCACGCACATCTGCCTTGTGGGCATGGCTGGAGTCCTGCTGGAGAGCTGGGCTGATGGGGAGGGTGGTTCAGGAGTCATGTCCTGGTCAGACAGCTATTCCCCCCACCCCAAAAATCTGCAGTAGCGGCAGGGTGTAAGCTCTGTTACTTAATGTGTGGACCTTAGGAACTGAACTGCAAGCTTATTCTGCAGAAACAAAAGAGCCAGGAGGGCACCAGGTTCACTGCTGAGAAGGTTCCCCTCCGGCCTCTTCAGCCAGATGCCAACAGCCCAAGTTTCCAGATGGGGAAACTGCTGAACTTCTAACCCTCCAAAGAGAAAAGCTATCTGTGCCAGGTTTACCTTCACTTCCCGAAACTTCCAAAGAAGTTTTAGTTCACAGAAAGCAAGTTATTATTCCTCAGTGTCTTTTGTTTTTCAGTTATTCTGACTTGCCGAGGAGAATTTCTATCCTTCCACTGCGTTCCTCGGGGAGGAACTGGAAGTAGACTGGGAAGCTAAAGATTTCCATGAGATGCTCTACTCCAAAGTTCTTTGAAAACAGTGTGAAAACATGGGGCCTCTGAGGCTGGGTCACAGGAGGTTGGTTCCCTCTAAACTCTTCTTATCAGCCTGGCAAAAAACATCCGCGGCAAGATACTCACTGCGTATCTGTGCAAGGGACACAAAATATCAGATAAGCCTCCAAAGGGACAGCAGCTGCATAATTTCATTGTTTCTTCAAGCGAGATTCATTCAGTTGAAGATATCCAAAAGGTTATTCCATGCCTGTGGAAGAAAGAAGACCTTGGGCAGCAGGTTTTCTCAATCCTTGGCTTCCAAACATCAAAGAAATCCTTTCTTCTGGGTTGCTGAGAGCAAAGACAGGCCTGCAGTGGTGACATACTGCTCAGGGGAATCTTTCTGTGTAATTGTTCTTGTTTTACAGGAGTAGAAAAAATGACCCACACCTAAGCCAGGAGCCCTCTTCTTTTTCTCTGATGTTGTACTCGGCCTAACACAGGTTCCTGTATGTAGGTTTTTTTATTATTCTTATTTTTCTTGATATCATTGTAAAATGCAACAACTTGTTCAGTTTAATTAGCAACAGTTACTGCCACTGAGTAGGTAGCTTTAACTTGATCTTCAAGGAATTTTCATTTTAATTATGCTTTCATTAGTAAATTTCTGATTTGCAGCCAAGCCTATTGTGCACTACTTGTGTTGATAAAAGTTCAATTATATATATATTTTAAATTGTATCTCAACCTCATCTTAAAAGGTAAAATGGTCCCTTAAATAAGATTATCCTCATTCAGCCTGCATCCTATTTTTCTACAGGATAAAAGAGATCTCATGGCTGTTGAACAACTCTCTAATACTAGCCTTTATGTTACCTAGAGAGAATACAGGCGTATAGGCAGAGTACTACAAAAATAATACTGTGCCTATGTCTATTAACAGCTCCTCGTGATTTAAAAAGCATCCAGTTGTATCAATAGTAAACCATATGAAAAAAGGTTCAGACCATGTCCTCCCACCTGCTCCAGTCGGAGATAGTCAGCTAAAAAAAAATTGTGTCACATTTTATATGCTTGAAAGTAGCTGAGCTCAGAGAAATACAGAGATTACAGAATATTTTCCCTGAGTAATGCTGGAATTAAAGCATTAAATTAAAGCATAAAATCAAAGCATTTGGCTATGACCCAAAAGCTTTGGTAATGTGCAAGTTAACCACATGATAAAAAAGGTTGCAGTTGCAAGGATGGTTGTTTTGGCTGGAGTTAGAAGATGAAACTGGTGCTGCAGACAAGAACCAAGATTAGGGCTGGACAGTGTTAAGAGTGGACATGTCTGAAACTGGCCTGAGACTCTGTATTCATTTGGAAGCAGAGAGTGGTCCTGGGTCAGAGGCATGGTCAAGATGGTCTTGGGCTATAGGCCTATGAGAGTCCTGCAGCTGAATAAAGCCATGGTTAGTGATGGTGACTGCAAGGCAGGATTAGGGTGGGACCTACATGTAGAACCAAAATAGGACGGGAAGTAGTTTGGCTACTGCCCCAAGACTGCATTTTGCCTGCAGGCTTGATTTAACCTGGTTCCTTCATATGGTTTGGATTTGGAGGGATGGGGGCCTGAGCAGCAGCTAGGAAAAAATGTCTCTACTGTCAGGTTTATAATGAGGTTGTCATCACGTGTTTGCAGATCAGTTGTGAGCCATGGCTGGAGTAGGAACTGGAGACCGGTGCCGCAGAGGCAGAAGACTCCTTTCTGCTGTGGTTAGGATTGAAGACACAGGAGAGTTTGGGATAGTAGATCAGCGAAAGCCTCTCTAAAATTTGACTGGAACTGTGGGTAGGGACAAGGTATCTTGACAGCTGGCACCGAAGATGATGAACCTGCTTTGAGTGAGAATTTTGCCCAGAGCTGATGCTGGGTGGTACTACGGTGAGTTTAAGGGATGAGGACAGCTCTGGCTTGGAGATGGTTGTTGCACTGGGAAGTCTCGGGCTACAACCTCCTGGGGGCTGAGATAGGTAGAATGGGGTTAGAAGAACATTGGTTCCATGAGGGAACAATTTCATGAACGTGCAGAAATTAATTTCCCTTGATTTTATTCAGTATTACACAGAAATCAAAATGACGGCGAATACTCAAGAAATATAAGCTTGTTATAATGAACAGATGGCAGCTCAGTGAAGATTTGTATGAAGAAGATCACCAGTCCTTTTGTTTACAACACATACATGTCCTGTTTTGTTTTAATTATATCGTTGTTTTTCCACCCAGGCTATTCACTTAAAAAACCAACAAAAACAAACCCCACCACCACTGTGTTTATGTCAGCAAAGCTAATAAGCAATCCGCAAACTGGAACTGTGTAAGCAAATGCTCATGAATATTGAGAACTTTCTGAGAGATGTGGTGTCTGCCTGTGTTGTTTGGATCCATCTTGATGTGCCTCGTCATGTCAGAGGAAGCAAGAAACAAAACCATGTTCAATAGCTGTCTGGGCAGGAGCTCAGTGCTTCTCTGAACATTTTTATGTTATGCTTTGTTAAATCCACTTAAGAGTCTTATGTTCATGAGTCTGAAATATCTGAGGAGGGGAAAAAACCAAATGCTTTCCCTCTTGTCAAGGGCTGCGGGTTTAAGGCAGGATTTAACCAGTTTCTAACTCTTTTATTGTCTCATATACTTTACGCTGTAAATGGCAACATTTAATTACAGGTAATAAACACAGAAGCCGCTAATAGGATTATCAACAGCGGCTTTCAGTGCCTTGCGCTGCCTGCTCGAGAAGGGAGAGGGGTAGTACGGCCCCGCAGCCTCAGCAGAGGGCCGCGGCGACCCCGAAAAGCGGCGGGGGG
>VYZV01001895.1:48018-59673 GCA_013401275.1 Pandion haliaetus | reverse complement strand
TGGGGGGATTGGGGGTTGGTTGGTTTAATGTGGGGCTCATTTCTGCAAGAACCTGAAAAGATTCAGTGTTGAAAAACTGCCCAAAGTAGTCTAAGTGCACTGGACCTTGCTTGCAATTAAATATGCCCAGTTGTGTGATTGAGACACTGTACCTATCTTGGAATCCTTTAGTATCCTTGTCTGTTACTTAATATGAAATCTTAGTTAAGGTCCCATTTGTCCCTATCACTCCTTTAAAGAATTGCTTAGTCACATCTGAGGGCTTAACCATTTCTCATGACCAAACTCACTAAATTTTTATGTTCATTAAGTGATTTTTTATTACAGGACATATTATTATAGGAAATATACTGCGCTTGAGTCTCATCACAGATATTCATAAATTGAATCTTAAGGTTGAAGATTTTGTGAGAGTGATGGTTAATAAATGTGAGAATTATTATTAGCCTAGCAGGTTAATTTAGCTATACAAAGTATCTGACCAGAGGATTCACAGAGTTTCCTCCTATGTGGGTCTGAGTGTTCTACATCTCATTTGAAAGATGATTTTTCTGCCATCTATATTTATATCCATTCATCAGCAAGTGGTATGAGGTAAGAATTTCACTGGACAGGAACAGTTTGTGACATGGTACCAAACACATGCGTGTGAGGTGTGTGAGAGCGTGGCATTCCTCCTTCTGTTCAAGGACACATTCTTTGCAGCCCAGAATTTGTAATTTAGCAGAGGAAGCTGCTGTCCAGTGTGATTCTTGCTTCATATACTTACATGAGTAAAATCAAAGGATGAGAAAGAAGGGGCTAAAAATTTAAACTACATCCCATTTGCTTGGAGATGGAGTTAGAATGAGAGGGAGGAAAAAGGGGGAAGTAAACCCTTAAGTTCATATTTTAAGTTATGTCTTCTTGCCACTCCTACATGGGTTTCTATGGAAACAGAAGCAGAAACTGGGCCATCGGCAGCCAAGAATCCATTTACACTTTAAATTTACTGCTTGAGCAGCCATGCAGTTTTCTTGTCCAAATTAAATCATGATGGAGTAACACATGCTAAGTAAATTGGGGGTAAGATGAAAACACCAAATATTAAATATCCCTCCATGGATACACCACGAAAGATACCCACCTTTTTTCTGAAGGACCTTAAAATGACAAGTTAGATTATATTTTAAAAAGAAAGCACTTAAATGTGGCTTTATAAATACGCATTGAAAGTATCTTAAATAATGCTGTTATGTTCTTCAGGTAATTACGTTATCTACTTTAATTAGGAATGTAGCTAACTCTCTTAGGCAGCTTAGCTGTTTCTGTGCTTTGGATGCAGAAAAGAAAGAAGTTGCACTTTCCTTACTGCTCATCTTCTAATAAATTTCATGGTGAAATTCTCATGCACTAACACAGCTCATGGATGTTGTATAATCACTACTGACATTTATTTATGTCTTATTAGAAGATAAGATTGCTTATACTGCTTAGGATAAAATATTGTCAGATACTTGCCACTGTTAGAAACTTACTAAAGTTATTAAGTATTTGCTGAAACTCTAGTTGTTTGAGTTGATATTTTCTGTTTTAGTTGGTTGCCCCCTTTTTGCTGATTTTTTTTTTAATTCTAGTGAGTTTTGATTAGAAAAATGATAGTGCTCTTCTGCTTTTGAGTAAGAATTTTTCTTTTGAAAATATACCGAAATTATATGCTGTACTTGGTTCTGTTTGTCAGTTTTTTAATTGAACTTGTTTCCTCAGATGACCTTGCAAAATCTGGTGGGAATCTCAGATTTTTTTTCTCCAGTGCTAATAAAGCTGAACTGTGGGTACACCTGGTTAGAAGAATGTGAGCGAGGGAGCAGTCTCGACTGAATGATGAGTTTGTAAACAGCTACGGAAGAGAGACGGGAACTAGCGAGAAGCAGTGATAACCTGGGAACCATAAGCGTGAAGGGAGGAAGTTACAGGAAGGAGAGAGGACAAACTAGGGAAAGAAAAAAAGAATGGATAAACAGAAAATGGGATGGATTGTGAGGGGTGGAGGAGGTGAAATGCTTAAAGAATGAAGAAGACGGAAGTGGGGATGAGTGTGTAAGGCAAGTGGGGCTGAGGATAGGCTGGGAAGACTGGGACTGGCAGAAGATGGAGGCTAAGCCTGTGCTAAGAAGTTTGAGGAATGGAGAATTGGCAAGGAATATGATAGGATAAACTGTCCTGGGATAAAGACAGGTACAAGGCCTCTTCAGAGCCTGAAATGGCAGCTAAGAGAAATGCTGGAGAAGTATTTAGTCTGTATTTCGGAACTTTCTTAGCCTGTTGCCATATTTTCCCTGGGTGCTGGACCAAGCAAGAGCTGGAGTCCCAGCATGGCTGTTGGCTCAGCCCTGTGGCAGGTGTCTGCACAGGGGCTATAAAAGGGAGTCCAATGCCATGGATTACCTGCATGGGCCTCAATGTTATGGCAAAAGACAAGAATTTGTTTTGTCTTTGTGAACCTTGTTTTCATTCATACTTAAACTGTTTTTTTCAAGCAGTTGATGGCTTTGGGTATTGCTGACACCAGCTGAATATGCCAGTCATGAAGGTAGTGAGTGCTGGCAGTCAGAGCAACTGTTTTGACAGACCATGAGATGTGCAAAGAAAGTGTTCCTCCATTTTGTCCTTCCCCCTGGTCAGCGATAAACCCTTGTGTGAAGGCTGTATGGCACAGAGAAATTCCTCTGTGTAGGAATTCAAGAGCTGCTGCTGCATGTGTTTAGTAGTGGTACATGGAGCATATTTTTTCCCAAGAGATGGCACTGGTTGATAGCAATTGGTAGTTTGTGTTGTCTTGTGGGATGTTTCATGAGTACGGCCTCACAGGCATGTTACAACTATGAAGATTAGGGCCTGGTCCCTGCACCTAATTAAGAAATAGAGATGACTGATGCAGTAGGTTTTAAAAACCAAAGCAGCAGGTAGGTAATGGTCAGCAAATAGAGTAGCAAACAGGGGAGCTCACATGAAATTTGTAAAGGAACCGGT
The DNA here is from genome assembly GCA_013401275.1 of Pandion haliaetus. NCBI lineage: Eukaryota > Metazoa > Chordata > Aves > Accipitriformes > Pandionidae > Pandion > Pandion haliaetus. Next base: position 56,661 of record VYZV01001895.1, on the reverse strand, counting down.
AGGGGGTTTGTTTTGTTATCCATTTCCCTTAGAAGGGGAAAAGTAATGCAGGAAGTGCCAAAATATGCAAGCAATAGAGAAACACAGTGCAAGCTGTGGAGTGTTCGTCATTCTTGAGTAATTTTCAGTGCAAGTTATTTACATGTGACATGGCAACTAATGTAGCTATTGGATGAGAAAATCCATGGGCCAGAAATGTAGCTGAAGATAACGGTTGCATTGGGTTTATGTGGCAAGGTTTTGGAAGCAGGGGGGTGGCCTCTGTGAGAAGAGATCAAGGGCTGCCCCATGTCAGAGCCAATTCCAGTCGGCTCCAAAATGGACCCACTGCTGACCAAAGCCGAGCCCATCAGCAATGCTGGTGGCACCTCTGTCAAAAGGGTAGAAAATACTGCACAGCAGCGATGTGAGTGAGGAGTGAGAAAAAATGTTAGAGAAATGGTCCTGCAGACACCCAGGTCAGAAAAGGAGGGGGAGGAGGCGGTTCAGGTGCTGCAGCAGGGATTCCCCTGCAGCCTGTGGAGAAGACCATGGAGGAGCAGGTTGTCCCTCTGCAGTCCATGAAGGACCACACCGGAGCAGATATGCACGCTGCAACCCATGGAGGACCCTACACTAGAGCAGGTGGATATGCCCTGAAGGAAGCTGTAGCCCATGGAGGTCCCACACCGGAGCAGGCTCCTGGCAGGAGCTGCTGCTTGTGGAGGGGTACCTGTGGAGAGGAGCCCATGCAGAAGCGAGTTTTCTGGCAGTAACTGCAGCCTGTGGCAGATCCAGGCTGGAGCAGTTTTTCCTGAAGGACTGTAGTCCACGGAGATGAACCACACTGGAACAGTTCTTGAAGGACTCTATCCTGTAGGAGGGGCCCACGCTGGAGCAGGGGGAAAATGTGAGGAGGAAGGAGCGGCAGAGGTGAACAGTTCCAGTGAGACCTTATAGCAGCCTTCCAGTACCTAAAGAGGACCTACAGGAAAGCTGGAGAGAGACTTTTTGCAAGGGCATGTAGTGATAGGACAAGGGGTAATGGCTTGAAACTGAAAGGGTAGATTTCGATTAGATGTAATGAAGAAGTTCTTCACTGTGGGGTGGTGAGACACTGGAACAGGTTTCCCAGACAGGCTGTGGATGCCCCATCCCTGGAAGTGTTCAAGGCCAGGTTGGATGGGGCTTTGAGCAACCTGGTCTAGTGGAAGGTGTCCCTGCGCATGGCAGGGGGGTTGGAACTGGATGATCTTTGAAGTCCCTTCCAACCCAAACCATTCTATGATTCTGTGAACTGTTACGAAATGACTGCAGCCCCCATTTCCTATCCCCCATGCACCACTCAACAGGGGAGGTAGAGGAGTCGGGAGTGAAGGAGTGAAGCTGAGCCTGGGAAGAAAAGGGGGGTGAGAAGAAGGTGTGTTTTGTTTTGTCTCCATTTCTCACCATCCTACTCTTTTTGATTGGCAATAAATTAAATTAATTTCCTCAAACCGAGTCTGTTTTTCCTGTGACAGTAATTGATATGTGATCTCCCTGTCCTTCTCTTTTCCATCTTATGTTCTCCCCCTGTCCTGTATGACCAGTGAAAATAAGGCAAAGAAAGAGAAGTAGAGCTGTGGAATAGTTCTGCTCTTATGGAAAGTGAGAGGGAAAAGCCAGAAGCACCTGCTATGTGGAAGGAAAGACAGACAATCCACAGATATCAGAAAATAGAAATCATTAAATGTGTCCAGTATCAGAGTCACAATAAGTTAGAAATGTTTTGAGAGATGAAATGTGAGGATGACTTTACAGACTGTTATAGCCATCTGAAATACACCACCTATAAAAGATCTTTGTCAGTGGGGGCTCATGAAAACTGTAGATAGATCTGTTAGGAGAAAATCTTGATAACAATGTTGACAGCAAAAGGAAGCAATACAAACTTGTGTTTGAGGAATAGAAAAGAGGCAATTTATTGTTATTACTGCTGGAACAAACAGTACAGCCAGATTCTTGCTGAAACAGGTATGCCAGGGTGTGAAAAATGCTCTAAGTCATTGCAGCTTAGGTGAACTTTAGTGGGATTCCTCTAGAGAAATAATTCAGAATCATGAAATGTTTTTGAAAATAGCCTTAAAGGAAGGATATTACCAGGAGAGACTTGGGATGTTTTATTTTCTTGAGGTATAGATGGCAGCTCTTTTGGGGGGGACTGAGTATCACCTAGATAGCTGCAGGACTCTTAGGCATCAAGGCTAAACATGCAAAGCACAATTAGAAAGTTAGCAAAGAAGGCTGGAAGGAGCTTACAAGTGTACAGAGACACTGAAATCAGGAACATGAGAATGCAGCAAAACAAGACTTTTGTGAGTGTCATGAAAAGGGTGTAGCAGTAAATATCTATTTTGATATAGCCAATATGTTTAGACAGAGGAAAGTGCAATGGTTTTTATACATTCTGTATTGTAGTGGAGGAATTGGGACACCTGATGTGGGACACCAAACTGAGCATTGTAGAAATAAAGCTGAGTGGTCACCATGGGCAGGAAAATGGTTGTGGTGGATTGACCTCAGCTGGCTGCCAGGTGCCCACCCAGCTGCTCCCTCATCAACAGGACAAGGGGGGAAAATAAGATGAAAAAGTTTGTGGGTAAAGGTAAAGGCAGGGAGATCACTTACCAATTATCATCACAAGCAAAACGGACTCAGCTTGGGGAAAAATAATTTAATTTATTGCCCATTAAAATAGACTTGGATGGTAAGAAACAAAAACAAAGATTAAAACACCTTCCCCCTCTCCTCCCTTTTTTTTTCCAAGGCTCAACTTCATTCCTTCTTTTCCGCCTCCTCTAAGCTTCTCCCCCTCCCAAGTGGCACGGGGGGATTGGGAATGTGGTGTTGGGGTCAGTCCATGACAGTTCATCTCTGCCGCTCCTTCCTCCTCACACCTACTCCAGCATGGGTCCTCTATAGGCTACGGTTCCTTCAGGATCAGCCTGCTCCAGCGTGGGCTGTCCATGGGCTGCAGTTCCTTCAGGAAATATCCACCTGCTCTGGCGTGGGCTCCTCTGTGGGCTGGAGTGTGGAAATCTGCTCCAGCATGGTCGGATCCATGGGTCCCTGCTCTGCCTGGAGCACCCCCTCCCCTCCTCCCCTCCTCCTTCTCTGACCTTGCTGTTCACAGGGCTCTTCCACATTTTTTCCTCACTCCTCACATGCCTGTACAGCATTTTGCCCTTTCTTCAATACCTTTTCACAGAAGCACCACCAGCTTCACGGATGGGCTCAGCTGTGTCCTGTGGCGGGTCCATTTGGGAACCGGCTGGAGTCAGCCGTGTCCGGTCACAGAGCAGCCCCGGCCAGCTCTCACAGAGAACCCCCTGCGGCCCCCGCTGCCAGGGCCTGGCCAAGGACTGCCTGTACAGCAGCCCTGAGTGGAGAACCGAGAACTGGACGGTAGGGTCTCTTTAAGAAAGAGGTAAATAAGCCCTGAGTGAGGCTACAGCTTAAATTAGCCAGATTTTTCCTCTGAAAAAAGAAATAGGGATGATACTGATTGTTGGAATGATTTAAACTGCTTTCATGAAGAGCGAAAGAACTGAAGTAAAATAGTGTTGATGTGACTGTTACTGACCTCTGCGTATGACAAAATATATACGGATGTCAAATATATGTGGATTTCTGTAAGATTAGGGAGGAAATAAAAATCCGTGGGAAATAAGTGATTATAGGAGACTTCTAAATCCCAGAGTTACGGAGTTTGTGTGCTTAGTGAGAGTCTCAGGGAAAGGCTGGTCCAATCTGAGTTTGAGCAAGCTTGCGAGCTGCACCAGTTTACATCAGATTGCAAAGCAGATACGAGCAGGTTTTAAAAAAACCCCCAAACGATTCTAATATGGTTAAGCACTGGGATTTTAGAAAAACAAACTGAAAAATTAAGAAAATGAAATAGTACAGTTAACTGGTCTGGAGAGCTTTGTACACAAGAGGAGATGGGCTTGTGTCAAAAGCTTGTAGAAAAGACTGCAGCTTTACTTACATAAATAAGCTCTTTAAGGAGGATACAAGAGGAAGTAGAGAATCTACAAAGATTTGAAAGGGGATTGAAAAGTAAGGAAAATTAAAAATAGAAAGAATGCAAAACAGCCAGAAACTGCTATGATTTGCATTTTGTAAGGCATATTTAAACAAATAACAAAAAAATTATTCATTCTTATTAATATTTGGGACATATACAGCATGTTCACACCTCTCTCAACATGCAGTATTACCTCTTCTTTAGGTCTGGAAACAAAAAAGAGTGCTTTGCATCAGCTTTCAGTATGGTTCATGTTGTGCATGTGGGTGATTAGGTACCTACTGAAAATGAGCCTGACAAGCAACTACAGAGCTGGTAAACAGTATTTACGTTGCTTGGATTTCTCAGGAGTCCAAGTATAGTCCAGCATGAAACAGGAATAGTGAACATAACATCTGTATTCAGAAAGATAAAATGTGAGACAACTGTAGCCCAGCAGATTTTTCTGATGGTCAATTCTGTATGAAGTTTTAAACCAGAATTTTAAAAAGAATAGGGAGGTAACTGAAAATAAATAGGAAGTAAATGGGAAGTGGTATAAATGGCAGTGTGTTTTTTTCAAGCTAGTTTGTGAAGACTAATGAGAAAGAGATTAGCTGGTTTCTTAAACAAGATTAATGCAGGGGAGTCAATCTGTTTGGCTTTAAACAAAACATTACTTTAGCATTCAACAGGAAATTATTATTGAAGGTGGAAAAGGTTGGATAAGAAGATGGCTAAGGGCTCAACTACAAGAAGCTGTGAACAAAATACAATTTTCAGCATGGATAGAGATTATTCATGATTTTGTACCACGATTAGAAGATATTCTTAGATGTTTGCTCATTAAATTCTGGCTAATGTGAAACTGAGAGGGCTTGCTCCGACAGAGGAAAACTTATCGTGCAGGGCAGATTCAAAGAAGTTGTCACCTGAATCAGTGGATATGAAAAAGTAATAGGGCAACAGTCAAAGTTGTGCACCAGTGCTAGGAACTGTAAACTGGGGGTGATGCGGAGGCATGAGAGCCAGAGATACTGGTCTGTGAAGAATGACTGCAGCTGCAAAAATTGTGTAACATGGAAAGGTGAACACAGTACTGAGTAGCTCTGTGTGAGAGACATTCAGTCAAGACTGAGAAGCAGCTATTTCATATAATAACAGCTTGGCATCTTCCCTACCTAATGCCCTCTTTCTCTCAGTCTGAATTCTGTGAAAAGGCATGTGAGTTGCCTTGGTCTGTCCTATAAAAGAACTATTTTAATTTTTTTTTCTGTAACATATACTTTCAATTTAAACAACACTAATACCACAAGTTCTCAGAGCACTTCTACACTCTCGAAAGAGCTTTTAGGTCCATCCTGATGACAGTGGGGGCCTCCACGCAGCCTAGAACTCAGTAATAGACATATTTTGCTTTTGTCATTATCTATTTACATATCAGCAATAAATGTGGGGACTTCTGAGTATGTTTCCTTTTCATTCAGGAGGAAGTTCAGTTGTCATGTAATGTAAAATGTGAACAGAAGTACCTGTGCAATAAAGGTCTCTTGACAGCAAGTCTCTTGTTGTCAGTGTGAATGTCCTCTGTTCCCATAGTTTAAATTTTCTCTGGTGTTAGACTTCCCGTTTACTTTCTCCGGCTAGGTTCATTTTGAAATCTCAGTGAGCTCAAACTCTGGCTGAGAATGGTTGTCTACTATGGTGGTTTGCCTTTTTGCTACTCAGCCTCTTTTTCGTTTCCATTGTGAAAGTGGGGGACGTTACTCTTTCTTTCAAGGCACTAAAAGGCATGACTCATTCCTTCTTTGTCTGGTTCTTAACCAGGTTCTACTTCACGGCTTTACCTCGTGCTTTAATAGTCTTTTGCATGGAGCTTGTCAAAAGGGCTTTGGAAATCTGAGTAAACTGTCAGGGAGTTTCAGCTATCTACATTTCATTCTCCTCGGATGCTCCAGAATTAGAGTAGACACATGCCGGGGTTATTCTTTGCAGCTTTCCTTTCCTAGCATGTGGTGGTTTTATAGGTTTATCCTTAATTGTTTTAATCAGTTTTCCTGTCACAGGTAAACTGAAGTGGACTGTCTGCTTAGGGTTGCCACAAATACTTCAAGTTAGAAACAACATTGGCTTCCTCCTTCTGGAGTGGTGCTGGATTTTAAAAGGTGCATATGTTTATTAGTCATTCTTGCACATTTCAAAATATATGTAAATACTATCACAGTACAGTTAACTTGTTGCTCTCCTAGCTAGAAATGTTCTACACTGTATATATTATAATTGAGGAAATTATACAGATCATACAAATTGGTTCCTTGAGTTCAAGACAACTTTTGATACTCATCTTTACATCTTGACAGAAAAAAAAAATTGTATCTGTTTTTAGATTTGTAGCTGGTTTACATTTTTTGTAAGCAAAAATAAAATAAACACAATTATGTAAACATGAGACACAGGAAGACATTAATTTGATTCCATCTGCTAAATAATTTTTGTGAATTTAATTGCACCTCAGTTCTTCTAAACACATTAAGACATATGTTCATAAACTAATTGAATGTAGCTTCTAGTCTTGGTGGTAGTCCAATACACTGTTAAATCAACAGCAGTGTTCTTAAGAATTATTTTGGTTGTAGTATGTTAAATGTTCTCTTCACCATTGTCAATTTTGAAACTCCTGTGACAAAAGGAAATATAGGCTTATAAAAAGCAAGCTAAATATCCCAAATTAAATACTAGTTGCCCATAAGCTTTCTGATTGGAATGTTATTGTTTTGTCATTTGTGTGTTTTGGCTGCAAATTTAATATTGTAGCTCCTTTCAGGTGTTCTTGTTGTGATGCTGTATGTGGCTGCTGTAGCCTCAGAGAAATTCTTCCTTGGATTTCTAATTTAAAAATAATTAAATGTTGTAAATTTTCTTATCCGTGAGATTATACAGCTGGTTATCAAGACGTGTTGAAAATCTGCTTTTAAACCCAGATCTTGTTGTTATGAATGTTGATAAATTTTACTAGATCAGTGAATCAGGATATATCTGTAAAAGATAGAAGACATGTTTTATCTTTTTTTTTTTACTGTTCACCTCCTTACTACTTCAAGTGATCTGCTGAATTTTGTGGCAGATGACTCTTTTAGGACCTGTGCAGTCTGTTAAGATTGACAGCAGTCTGAATAGCCTGTAGCAAGCCAGAAAGATGGCATATATTTGCATGTAGAATGAGAATTTTAAAGATTTCTCGTATTTCCCAGCAGGTTAATTACAGAACCTTTTCTTCCTTTGCAATTACTAACCATGTAGAATCAAGAGGAGACACTGAGCCCAAACTAGCCTGTATGCTTACTAAAACTGTGTCAAAAAAATTAAATAATCTATCATATAGCTGTATTATGCAAATACAAGTGTATTATTGAAAGAGAAGAAATAGAAGTAATTGCTTCCTGGTTTTGAGAGGGGATGCACATTTGAATGTCAAGGCACGTGTTCTGGCTTGTGCAGGGAAATTGCAGTAATCTTTATGCCGTCAATATCATTGCCTTCTCTAAGTTGTAAGTTGTAAGTTGTAGAAGTGCAACTGGGTACTTTGCATATCATGAAATTAAAACTCATGTAAATTGCCTCTGAATTTTTTACCGTGTACTGAATAGGTCTCAGCCCAGTATTAAGTTAGCCTGAATAAACATATAAACAAGTGGCGTTAAATGGTGTTGGTCTTTAAAGGCCAGGAGCTGCTTACAGTGCTTGGTCACTTAAACAAGTTGGTAAAGATACAAAAATGTCATATGTTATATTTCTCTGCCTAAATACTTATGGATTGGGTTATTTTCAGAATAGTTTTAAATAATTCATCCGTCAGGTATATCTTTTGACCAAAGTATTGCTTATGAGTTACATTTTGAGTTAATAATCCTTTCTTGCACAGAATCACAAGACATGTTAAGAAATTTCCTTCTGAATGAGGGAAAAATGCCTTAAAGGATGCAACACCCCTGATAGGGCACACTGTAACTCATCTCTATCTTTTTCACTTGAGTTAATAGATAAAGAATTAAACCTACTTCTGCTAGTAACTGATTTAATCACCTTAGCTGAAGAGTAGAGCAAATATTACTAATTCCATGATGACAGTTTCTAAACCAAAGGGTAAGAAAGAATTACAGAATAATTTCAAACTTTTTTGCGGGGGTGTGTATGTCAAGGAGGTATCCAATCACACTCTCTTGCCCCATGGAAGAATGAAATGAAACCTAATGATACATGAAACACTAGGCATGAAATTGAACTGAAAGCCTTGAAGAAGGATTTGAAGATCAAGCTCTTAAGTATGCCGATGTGTTGACATACTAGAAATAATATAGCAGAACTTCAAAGTAGCATTTCTGAGGGAAGAGGGAGGAAGGAAGAGTGTAATATACTAATAATTCTCCTTATTTGAAAGTTAAAAGGATGCTGAAACAGCCATTGCACTGTGCATTGCATGCTGTTAAATGACAAATAATCTCTTCTATGTCCCAATTTTTCCTTAATAACTAACCTTTCCTTTCTCTTCCCATTAGAAAAGTATTTGTAATTCATATATTATGTGAGTAGAAGCAAAAGTATATGCTGTTTGCTACAGG
>VYZV01001895.1:32698-47976 GCA_013401275.1 Pandion haliaetus | reverse complement strand
CCTAAAGCCTGAGCAAGAGGAAGATGCAGAAGGAGAAGATGTAAGCACGCTGTTACCCAGATGTTACCGCTGTTACTTTAGAATATGCCTTAAAGGTATCCCCTCTTTTACATTATTGTGCCTCTGTGATATATTGGCAAAGCCCCCATCAGCTGAGATGTCCAGACTGGATTGCAGTAAGGGACTGCTAACAAAGCGTTTCTGTGTAGTCATCCAATCTTATAAAAAATAAGAAGATTTCAAGGTGTATAATTGACGTATCCATGATAAGGTTGCAGAGGGAAGGCTGAGAATGGAGCCTTTCATTGGTGGTTGCTATGGGTTTAAGCCTAGCAATTGTAGTAGAACTTATTGCTGCAGGTTTTGATACTCTGCCTCAAAACAGATAGTTTTTAAACCTGATCATTTCAGAGATACATTTTAAAGATCCATTTTGCAGACAGTTGTATCAACAGCACAGCCAAGCGGTTGTGTTAATGGGATGAAGTTAGCACGAGCTTTGTATGTACAGATGCTGTCCCTGAGTGCTTTGAGCTAAGAGAATTTAGAAATTAAAAGAAAATTTTAGAATTTTAGCTGAAACACACCTGCATGCTTCTTTCTTGAATTAGCAGCAGCTGCAATCTTTTTATGCTGTCTCACTGCATCTGTCCTGTCCTAGTACTGCTTTGCATGTTGATTCATTTAGCTGCTTATAACAAAATATAATGTACAGTTGGAGGGGTATATGCATATTCTTCATTCCTATCTGAAGAAATGTGACCTTTCTCTACCACATTGATACCACTTATTTCTCGAAACATTCTATGTTAACTCTCTACTGTTACGATTTAGAAATGCTTTAAACTAGTTTTTCAGAGGTTGAAAAACCATGCAAGTTGTGTAACAGGAGTGTTAAACCCAGAGATGGTTGTATGTATTTTTATTAAATAGGGGAAAAAACCTATCTGACTCCAAAAAGTAGATGACGGTGAGTTAGTAGAGATCACTCTGTTATTTTTATTTGTGAATTTTTAAACTTTAACATGCTTTCTCAATGCAGTCTAATTATTCTGAACAAAAGAGCATTGAGAATACAACAGCTCGCCTTTGAAAGTCATGATACTGCCAAGCTAGAATGGAAGTTCCAGGCTCAGATTCTGCATGTTTGCTTTCAAAGCAGTATCTGTTACCTGATAATCCATGGGGCAAAGTTTGCTGATTATATTTATTTTGACTTATCTAGTGTCTTGAGCTTGTGGATTTTAAATCATGGTACTTGTAATAGATTTTTAATTATGTATCTTTAATACACAAAAGAAACATAGGTGATTTTTTTTCCCTAGGTTGACTAGATATATGAAAATTAAATACAAAAAGAGCCCATTATTACTATGCCATGGCTACTATACTACATATAACCTATTTAATTTTGCTTCACAATTAAAGAAAAGTAGTATTTAAAATCTTATTCAGATGTAGAATGTTTATTGAGCATCTAAAGAGTTCTGCATTGAATATGATGAATAAGTCATAAGAATTAATAATTTACAATAGAATATAGATAAAACATGATTTGGCTTCTACTGAGCTGTGTGTTTCAGCACTTTTGTGTTGTGTAACATCCATCTTTACCCAGAAAATGTAACTTAATTCACTGGCACAGGTAAAATAGAAATGAAAGAAGCTGCAAGACAAGTCTAAGAACTCTACATACATAGGCTCCATCAGTCTTTTCTTCGTGGTTCCTAATGAATAGCGAAGAGTTAAATGGGAAAGGCCACCAGGAAAAAATATGAAACTTGCATGATTTTGGGGAAACAAAGACATGACTTTTCTAGAAAACATTTTTTAATAAGTAATGCTCTTAGTTACAAGTGTACAGAGTGCATAATTGCTTTGGTAAATTTTCTGTGCCAGGAAGTTAATGGAATTAAATACATAACTAGATTTTGAACTGAACTAGATTTAATTTATGACTGTTAATATTAGAAAATTTAACTGTGCTAAAATGGCAACCTGAAAATCTAATCTTTTGAAGTATAAATTCATTTTTGAAGAAACCGGTTAATGGAAGGTCTACATAGATAGGGCCAAGTGCTTAATACCATCTACAAATGTGCTTTTTTTGGCAACTATTCCGTAGCTACCTTTTGAATTTCTGGCCTCAAAACACTACTTAAATCCCTTTTCCTTGCTAAGAATAGACTGTCTTACAATTACATCTTACTCCCAGGTATTTTCCATTTTCTAGCATGGACCTGCCTTCTCCAGTGTGGGTGCCTCTTCGTTAGGGGCACGCTTCACGTGCAGCTGGAGCTGGCCAAAATAGCGTGCAATTTGCAGACAGTTGTGTTGAGCCCTGCAGTGTGGGAGTGGGGCTCCTCAAGGTCCCAGGTGCTCCTGAAGGTCACTGCCTTCTCCTGCTGCTGCACCGTCTCTGCCTGGTACTTCCATCTGACCCACTGCCACAGCCTCTCTGGGTTTGCAGGCTGGGAAAGATAGTGTACTCCTGGAAGTGTATTAGCTATGTAGCTGTATTTGAGAGAAGCCCCTTCTGTAAACACACTGCCTGGGTGTGGCTGTTGATTTCTTCAGCTATTTGTGGTAAAGACCCTTCACATTTTCAATGTGTTTCATAATTGCACATCCACATTTTGCCCATGTGTCTAACCATGTATTATGTCTCCCTCACGAGATCCCTTGTCTTCTCCCCACCTAAAATTACTCCAGGCCTTGACTTAAACTGAAGATTCAGTTTTGATGAGCATTTCTTTAGTATTCTGGTTGAGAAACTTAAGATCATTTAGTTATTCACCATGCAACAGATCGTGGTCTACTTAAGTTTGAATAGAAAAATTCAGTAGCAATTCCCCCCTGCCTCCCTTCCTTCCACCAACCAACCAACCAGAATGAATATGGATTTTATCGCCTACTTTGGGGGAGAAGTTTCTTTAATTTGATGACTCCCCTTTTAAATTGTGGGTCAAATAGCTGACTAAGCATTCTTTGGTGTTTAGAATTCCCAGCTGAGAAATGTTTACTTTTTGAGAGGAAAAGGGTGGGTTTTAAAAGTAATAATAATAAAAAAAGTAATTAACACTTCAGGTATGTAATCCCAAAACAATTTTCAAACTGATTTCAAATACGTACTGATAGGTCCCAGTTGTTTATGAGGGACATCACATCTTAGCCTATGGGAGAGATTCAGATAAAAAGTTGTGTTTCTGGGTGATGGCAAAATCTGGCAGATTACAGAATATTGTGTATTTATATCATGGCATTTTGTTAAAAAATTCCATTTAGATAAATTGTGTCTCAGAGATTCAGAAAAGGCTAACCAAATCTTCATCTAGTTACTACTTCCAGCAAGTAACATTTTTACTGCCTTATCTCCTATGGGGGAAATGCTCATTAAAACTCCATTTAATTTGGTGTTAACGATGTCATTAGCTCCTCCACATGTTTCATGTGAGTCCTCCCCCACATCTGCATTGTTTTTCCCAGTTTTCCTCCATTCACTTGCTTCCCCACTTTGTCTGTCCCCGAAGTCTCTCCTGTTGTGTTAATAAATGACAGGCAAGACTATGTAGCATGTTTTGCAGATTCAGAAGAAGCAGTAAAATGGGTGCATTGAAAAGTGTTTTCTTTGTGAATGTTTTGGTGTGTTTGTCATGTGTCTGTCTTTAGAGGTCTAGGAAAACAAGCTTACATTACAGGAGTTCATTTAGTTAACAAATCAGCTGTCAGCGAGGAGAAATAATTGGATTCCAACTTTCAGGTCTCTTTGCAGAAAGCATCTTGCTGTGCCTCCCATCTAAACTTTGGCTGGTCTCTAATGCCTTAGATTCTTCATGCAAAAAGAGAATCTGCTTTTGGTTGTATCTGACTAAGGATGCCTTTTGAGTATTTTTTTTAATCTATACACTTTCTCTACTGTGTTTTGCTTTTATTTAAGCATCTAGGTTGGAATTGACTTAGTTTACATCAAATTTTAGTTGTTTTATGTTGTAGAGACTCAGAGAAACTGAATAGTTAAATGAAATATGAGGGGTAAAATATGTAATTATTCTACTTATGCTTGTTTAAGAAAACGTATAGTCAGGGTTTGCTGGTAAGTGGAAAATATTTTATCATAATCTTACCATGAAGTTGACGTTCTATTTTCTTTTTTTTTTTTTTTACATAAATATAAAAGCACAGCTAACCTGTTTTAGCTGTTTGTAAACATTGAAGCGATTTTACTAGCTAACTGCATTGCATGTTTTTGTATCGATGGGACGTTGACTGGCTTGTTTAATAACCACTTTTCTTGTTGTAGAAGATCTTATTTTCCACACCTAGTACCATAATATGGTGGCTGCCGTCACTGGGAAGAGTTTTAGAAAAAGGTGGTTGCTGCCTTCCTGTAGCAGCTCTACGCTGGGGTGCCCAGGCCGGATTTGCTTTGATAGCTGCTAACTGTAGAGACTTTGGCAACCAGCGTCAGCAAGCTGGGAGTGTTAGTCCTGCACCAGCCTGCGTACTTACAGTCTTTTCTTCTTTACAAGTCCTGTGCCCCGCATCCCACATGCGTTTTTCCAGTGAAGAACCCCTCTTCTTCAAACCTCAGACAAGCTTCACCTGCTCTCTAAAGTGCAATTTAACTGTAACATTTTCTTCAACAAGATACAAATGTTCTATTTCGATCTGTGTCCTACTTCACTGGAGAAAAGATTTAGAATACACAGTATAATATGTTCCCTGCAACGAAGAAGGGTGGAAAGGTTCATAAATACTAGGTTGGCTTAATTCCTGCTGATATGAAACTGCTTTAAATTGAGCCTTGTTTGCTAGCACACTTCGATTGTGGAGTTGATGCCTCTTCTGAAGAGAAACGGTTGTCAAAGAAATTTAAAATAAATTGATTGTTCGCTTAGGTTTTTTGTATTATTTATTTTTAGACTGGCTTCCTAAGGGACAAATTTTGTGGTTTCCGTGTCTGCCTGTTCAGCCATTTATCACCACCCAACCTCCTCCCCATTTTTCAACACATTGCTTAATTTCATGCAAATTTGACAGAGCCAGAAGTCATTAGATCTAATCATTAGTCATAAGATCTAGTCATTATATTTAAGTCATTAGTCATAAGATCATCTTTCCTACAAATTTAATAAAAACTGGTGGTTGATTTGATGAAAGAGATCCAAAGTAGTCCTTTCTCTTTGGGGGAAAAGTCGGCAGAGCCTGTCTCAGCTTGGCAGCAACCTCTTGGCATCCTTGTGTGTATCCTTGTTGGGGCTGAGGCGTAGTCAGTGCAAAGGAAAGAGCAGTTACTCCTCCAGCCACAGAATATTTTGCTTCTTGCACAGCTGTCTTGCTAAAACAAATATGCATTATAAAGTATTACAGTGGTAGAAGAGCTTTAGTGGACAAATACATGACAACATTAAGATTCAGTCTGGTAAAAAAAAATGAATTAATATTTTATTGAAGTTGTTTCCTGGGACAGCCAAGGTCCTTGTTTTTCTTAGTCTTCTTATTGGTAAGAAGAATACTATCAGGTTTTCCAACTCCCTTTTGATTGTCATCTTCAGTGTTTCATAATTACTGTCCCTAATAGGCTCCTCAGAGAATAAACTAAGCCAAACTAACCAAGAAGTCCTTGTAAGATTCCAGCAGCAGCAAGTGGTCTTTGACTAAAATTTTCAGTTTTCAAAACCAGTGCATCTGGTTTTGGTTATTTGGTTGAGTTTTATTTCTTCCCCTGGCAAAAAGTGATAATCAAGCGATTATAGTTATAAAAGAAAGCAAAATAAGACAGTATTCTCAAACAAAAACTCGACAAATTGGCACCTGTGAGCCATGGCTACAACCCCTGGTGTGGTGACACCCCTAATTGTTTTGGGTGTAACCCTAATTGGGGGGGAGGGGTCATAGCTACCCCTAATTGGGTGGGTGGGCGTGGGGAGGGGATTATGGTGGCAGGTGCTGAGGTCAGGGTTGGGGACCTCAGGGGTCTGTGGGGCTCTGCTAATTGCTTTATTAGGTCTGCTGGGTGGGGACTGCTAATGAGTGGGTGTGGGGTGTGTAGGGTGTTTTCCCAACGCAGTACAATGAGGTGTTTCTAGTCAGATCTAACAGTGACGCTCATCGCTGGCATTATCATCTTCTCATCTGTCCCCTTCCATCTCCAACAGTTTTTGCTGGATCTGACTATAGATACTGTAAGGTAATCCACGCAGGTTTTTTTTGCGCCTTTGTGCCATGATAGCGTGTGATCAACCACAATGAGTGTATAAATTTAGCTAGTTGAAGTACTGGCCTAGCAAAAGAGAGAAAAGGTGTTTCTGATGGTTTGGACTTTTTTATTGTGTGTTGGCATACACACAAAAAGTATTTTGGATCATTAAATGATAACATGCTTATTTAGCTTCATTAGAAGTATTTTTATAGATTAGAAGAAAGTTCAGGAAAAAAATATTCTTTTTTTCAGGCCAAATCCTTAAGTCTATGTATCTCCTTTTAGTATATATGGTGCTTTACTTCAAAAAATGCCTAGTGGCAACTCCTGAATTAATCAGATGTGGCTGCTTTGTAGACTGCTTTCTGCCCAAATGATTTTTTCCTGACTTTCTTTGTCTCTGTTCTGATTGTTGCAGCACAGTGGATAAGTCTGTGGGCTGATCATCACTGTTTCACAAGCACTGTGTCCTCATGTATGTAACTACTAGCCCTTTTTTTGTTGTGCACCTTTCTTTAAAGCCACTGGTTTTGTCCCAGAAGGACAGATAATACAGTCAGTGATGCCTTTAAAGCAGTTGTCATCTAAATTCCTTTTTGCTTCTTCCTTGGTTCTTCTAGTGAATGTATCCTAATTGTGTAGAGTTGACTACAAGCATAGAGGAATTTTTTGTAAAAATCAGTTACTTATTTAGAATTTTGCATTCCTGTCAGTGAGTATGTGTTAATGAGTGACAAGACAAACTTTCTCCTTACTAGCTGAGCTTAGTTCATCGCTTTTAATGGTTCTTTACCTAATTAAATCCATGTATCCTTGGTTAATACCTGTCACTGAAAATGTAAAGATAGGATCCTGGCTTCACTGAAGTCAGTATGGCATAGACGAAGTGAATTCACACGTTCATTAATTTTTCCATTTAATACATTCGATTTTTTGCTTGTTCTCAGGTATTTATAAGGTCATGTTTAGATAATCAAAGTAAATTACCAGCTTCTTTATAATACACTGGCCTCTTTATGCTCTTAGTTTGTCACAAATCCATAGAGTTATTAGCAGAAAATCAAAACATTAGATTACATTGAAGGAACTGAGATTGCTCTATGCATAGATTGGCCGTGTCTTTCAGAGACTTCAGGGAGCCCGACTTGTTATTCATTTTATGTAATTAATGCTGATGTGCTCCTCCAAATTCCTAAAACAAATCGTGATGAAAAGTTCACATGTGAAAAGCTTAAATATGCTCCAGTTATTTCTATTGAAAGGAGGAAAAAGAACTTCTGATTTTTCTCTTCTGCCAGTTCAGCTTTTAGAAGCACATTTTTTTGGGCAAGCCATACAGCTGGCTGGGGCCCCTAGCTAGCTGGCCGCAGTATGCATAGAAAAAGAGGAATATTCCACCGGCTCTTCATTTCCATGAAGTGTCATTTCCATGAAGTTTATGGAGTAATTGTATGCTATTACTCTCTGGTCAAGAAGTATACTTACAATAACAGAGGATTTTTTTTTTTTCTGTTGTTAATTATTTTTATCTTTTCGGTCTGATTATCCTATCCATGAAAGAGAGGATCTTCTTAGCACCCTCAAAATGGTACAGTCAGACTGGCTCTCTTATAATGGATTTAGTCTGCTACAAATACATCTTTGAGGGGGAAGAAATACCACCATCAATAAGGGAACTACGTATGGGGAAATTCCAGAGCACATTCTGTGAAGCAGCGCTTTGTCCACAAAGCTGCGGGGGTGCTCTCCGGTGCACCTTGCTGTGGGCACGGCACAGATTCTGCCACATCCTTAAATTGCTGGAAGTGCTACAGGGAGGGCAAGTCCTGCCCCTGCCAGCTCTGCTGCACGTCAGCTGTGGCTGCAGCCTTTGCCCAAACCATTAAATCAACCTCCTTCTCTGGAGGTTTTTCTGTTACAAGACTCTTTCTGGAATATGAGCTGGAAAAGATTTATTTCAACTACCAGATGTATTAAACAATGAAATGAATGTGACTGATTTAATTAGCTGTTGATGTGTATCATACAGCAACAATGTCAGACATACGTCCTGGTTTTAGTGCAAAAATAAGCGCAAAATAAGGTTTGTTAAAAATGTAAATTGCCTTCTGGAAGAAAATAATTTGTTATATCATATGAACAAAGTTTATAAATCATATAAAATACATGCTGTGGGACCAAAGTTACACCATTTTCTATGTTGATCTTACATAGCTGTTAAAGAAAGCTATATCTGCTTAACCTGGGGTTAAGCTTTGGCAGTAAGATGTGAGAGAGAATAATATTTGCAGTTTCTACGAGCTTGGAAGGCATAATGGAATAGAAAACTGCAATTCTCTTATTTTGAACCTTTTAGAGATCTTTAAGGATGCATCATGGTTTGTATCAGTTAAAGCTGATAAATGATCTAACAGAATGTTTTGGCTTTTTCTGTAAAAAACAAAAAGATAGCTCATAGATTGATTCTTTCTTTCTGAGACAAAAGTAACCCTTTTGAAATTGTTGTGGATTTCAGTGGATTTCCGTGAATTTTCAGGTTAAATATTAATTTCATAAGAGGAGTTTGAATTAGTCAGACTGTGCTATTTATAGCACAGTATGTTTTCCATGTAGGCATGGTCAAATAATGAGACAATCAAAGGTGGCTTATTTATACTGAAACTCAATTTTAAGCTCACATTATTTCTTAAATGAACAGTGATAATACAAATGCTGGTTTTCATTTGAGCTCCTGTTTGGAGATCTTGACTAAGCAAGCCACAGGGTCTTGTATCTTTTTGTGAAGGTGAGGCATTTGATAGGTCACGTGGTCCTGAGCTTAAAAGAAATCCTAGTGTCAGTGTGAAAGCCAGACAACATATTTAGTGACAGATGACATGTTGGTATTTGAGAGGAATCTGAGTAACAACTTAAATCTTTTCCTTGAAAGGGAAAATAGAGGAAAAAAGCGGAACTTGAGCAAAAGTTAGATTGAATTTTCTGGTGCTTGAAGTTTTCCTTCTACTGCATGGGATTTTTCTAACGGGGAGAGAGGGAGTTCACTACTCTAAGAGCAATACAGACTGAACAAAAACAGCAGGGCTTTTTTAATAGGGCTAACTGTACCGCTAATCATCAGGTGTATAGTCAGCTTGCTTGTAGATTCAACCGATGCAAGTGAAGTAGCTGACACCTATCTGAAGTTTCATAAATGCAGTGTACTGTGTGGAAGACTGGGACATGATTCACTGCTAACTTACATTTTTATGGAGAGATCAAGGGTATTAAGACCATTTCTTTGATTGCATTCATGGCTTAATAGGTGCAGAAATGAAGATCCCAACCTGTTTGTCCAAGTAATTAAAGGGACAGCGGAAACTAGCATTGAGACTCAAGGGATAAAATTAATTATTCATATTCGTTTATCAGAATCTCAAAGCAAGAATGATTGCCGTTTTCATAAGTGGATATGATTGAGACAACAGGGATAAATTGTTAACTGCCTGTGTGGGCTGCAGAATGAGGTAGTTTGTACAATGATTGTCATAGAAATGTAAGGCTGAGGTGGAGAAATAGAACACAGCAAAAGAGATGAAACAGAACATAAAATATTTTCTTGCTCTTGATCAACATTCAGTTGTTTGGCTTTGCTATAGCTCTAAATAAACAGGTTTATTATCGTAATCTGTTTTTGCGTCAGATTTTGGAGAATAAGATTGCGAGAAGATCTTAAGTGAAATGACAGTGCTACACAAAGTTGTTAGAATCATGAAAAGTTGTTAGAATCATGGAATTGTCACATACATAATTTTTTTTCCAAGTGGTGAGTACTTAGGTTTGAGGACTCACAGTTCATTTTTCGAAGAAGGGTAGTTGAGTTGTACAATAGGGAGAAGAAAAAGAAACCAGTATTCAAACTGTAGTATTCATTCAAACCAGTATTCATTCTGTAGTGAGCATTTAGCTCTTCCTTTGAATAACTGCATTATTAAATAGCTTTTACAAGGGACTAATAATTTGCCCACGTTGGTTTAGGCCATTTCAGAAACCTCTCCATTAGCATACCGCCATGCTTTTTATACAGTTGGATGTAAAAGATTAACCTTAACTTGCAATTCCAACCTTGGTTTCCAATGCTGACTTTATATACTTATTAAAAAATTCAAACATATTTCAGTGAAGTCATCTTCATAGTGTTTAAGACAGTATGCCTTAACTGCACTTTTTAGGCATTAAAACATTAACAGTAGCACACAAAAATAGAAACCTATCTGCTACTAGTTTTTCTTTGAGTCTTGATATATTTATAAAAATGTAATGCCAGTGTCTTAGTATGGGAGTTAGCAGGTTAGATTTAGTGTACTTTAACTCTATTTTGAGCCTGTAAACAGGAGGTGGAGTCTAATGAGTTTAACCACAATCATTAACAGGCTCTCCAAACTTATTTCTAATTGAGTCACTGGTAATGGTAGATGCTTGATTAGCTCCTCTGACTTTGTTCACACAAAGTCCTGCCACAGACGAGTAATCCCTGGCTATGCCTAGTCTGCAATCGGAGCGGTAATTGAAGTATGATGTAGTAATAGTTGTGCTGGAAAAAATCAGCATGGCTGTGTACTGGATGCAGTCTTGCCATGGCATCCTGGGTAAATTTCTCTTCCTGGAGGTCCATGCTGTTGCAGGTGTTGCTGTCACTTCTGGATCTAGACGTTCTAATTAAGATATTAGCAATCAAGCTTGTTTGGAAATCATAAAATGGTATCAAATACGGGTAACGGCATCAAAATGTAGAAATTACAGCCATGGAGAGCGTGGTACAATAGAAGCAGATCGTGCAGTGATTAGTGTCCTCCTAGACGTGTTGTTGAGGGAATCGTTTCAGGAGCTCTAGTGCCCTTCTCCGCTCTGTCAGACACAAACCGTGTGGGGAAAACTGCTGCTCCCGGACTGGCTTGCTGCTCTCATCGGATTCTTAAGCAAAGGCCCCCAGGAGCTACGCATAAAATAAACCTCAGGGTTTGTTTTAAGGAGATTATACATTTTCATTAAAATAATGTTTGTAAAAAATCTTCGTGTATAAATAAATAGACTACAACATTAATTTTAATCAATAAATAATGGAGGTGGGGGGAGTATTTTTATTGAATACTTCTAGACAAGAAAGTTTGTTTTCTGGTAGTGATAGGAATCATAAGGCTAAGGGTTCCCCATTGTTAAGAAAAGCTCTTTGGCTGGGACAAATAGTGGGGCTTTTTCCATTTCTATAGCAGACTAATTCACAGCTTCATTTTTATAGGTTTGGGTTTTTTATCACTTGTATCTCTATGATTTTTTTAAAGCAATATAAAAATTATTTTGCTACAAATAAACTTATTAATATTCTGAAATTTACGTTGTGCTTGAGAATTTGCCTTTTCGGAGGTGAAAATTAATTCTACAAAAGACCACATGCAGTTGCCATCTTTTGCCATGAGAAAGTGATTGCTATCACTTAATTTCTTAAATTATATTTAAAGTGATCTTCAGACAATGTAGTGATTTCAGGAGTAATAAAGATAATGAAATTTATTTGAACTGGTTCATGATTACAGCAGATGATTTGAAATGCTTACCGATGTTCCAATGTGCTGCCTGTGGCATTTTTATCGCTAATTTTAATGAAGTCACCATGATTTGCTCCTAAGGACCAAATTATTCTGAATGAGAGCAAGCTATGGAGATAAGCAGCTTTGAGAACAAGAGGGAAATGTTTCACCTGTCAGTGCTGTTGCTAGAGAGCAGCACAGTGTGGTGTGAGGATGTGTTGCCATCTCTGAAGTTCATTGCTTTGCAGGAAATGAGACCAGGGTATTTGTCATTTGTTCCAAACATCAGATGGGGTTTTTTTTTAAGCATTTGACATAGTCTGGTAGATTACAGAATCTTCGGTTATCAGCTGTAGAAATGTCAACATGAAATAAAATACATCACTTCCTATTTTATGTAGATCATGATACCAGCAACAGGAATGTTAATTACTTTTTCTATAGGCATAATTTGGAAAGAAAAATAGGACTCCAAGTATATTTTCTTTGGCATGGTGCTTTCCAGCTCAGGTGGGCAAGAGGACTCCATAAAAATGTACTTATATTCTTTCGTGTTTTCTTCAAACACACATTAAGCGGAATTTAAATGTATTGAAGTCTTCATAGGTATACGCAGTGATAGGAGTGATTAAAACTCTTCATATCTAAATGGAAACATTACTGATGAAAACGGGTTTTGTGCATCAGGCCTTTTGTTAATAAGCTGATCTCTGTGTAAATGAATCTCAGCTAACAGGCTCTGGTGATCAGATACAATAATGTGATATGCAGTAGCTGTGGGAAATAAAAGGTACAGTGATCTGTAGTACTTTGCATGGAATATTTAGAAAATTGAGAGGGCTGATCTGAAAGGAGAAACTTACCTTCAGATCCTGTGTATTTACATATAAGCACATTTCAAATATAAATTCTCCTAAAACAAAGTGACAGTTCTTAAAATGGAATGCTCATCTCAAAAAATAAAATGGCATGGATCATTCTATCTGGGTTTGCCGTTCTGGAGAGGAGGAAGGGGAAAAGTTAGTGTTCAAACCAGCCCGAGGTGGTTGTGCTGAGGGAAAAGATGCAGGGATTAGCAGCACAGGCTGGTGTCATACCCGTTTCCCAAATTATAGTGTTACCAATAGAAATTTATGGCACACTATTTTATATCCAAGATGGTTTTCTTTAAAAGATAGACATATGCTGAATTGTAAGGTCCACTGTCTACAACAGAGAGCAGGTTAATTCTGAAGACAAAATTCCACGTTGCTTACTTTTTGTAGTAGCACCATCTTTCTATTCTGTTCAACATCATAATCTTAAATGTTGTTGTCTACAGATATGTTCCGATCCATGATAGTATATAGAAAAAGGATGCAGGTTAGCAGTAGGCCAGAATTCCTCACCCTTAAATGTATCTGAATTGGATATAACCTAAATTCTGCTGCTGTTACGAGTGCCCTAGTGCCTTCTGGAGTGGATTCTGTAGGGTGGTGCTGAGTTCCTGCAAAAATATTACTAGAGCGTTACTCTGCAGCTCAGCGGTATTTTAACTCAATGTATATCTTGGCAAATATCTGATTGATTCCATTTAATAAATGAATGCCGTTTGAAATGTGTTCCATACACCAGAGATTGAGAAACTAATCCTGTACCTCTCTTTATTTCACATGGACTTTTTTTTGCTTGGATTCTAAAGACCAATTTCTTCTGATAGTATTAATTGAATAATATTCAGGAAAAATCAATTTAAACAAAAAAAGAGTTATTCTTACACTGAAGTGGAGGGGATTTGAGCAGTATCTTTATTATGCCAGTGTTCTCAGCTGGTGTTTATTCTTTCCTTTATTACAATCTCTAAAATAATTCAGATTCTGCAGTCACAGAATAGCATTTAGTTTTGCCTTTGTCATTTGGATCGAATCCTCACTTGGGAAGATGAAATAAGCTTCCTACTGCACATTGATATGTCTTTCACCCAGTTTCTTTAAGTAATTCTGTGTGTCCTCAATATTTTTGTCCTGATAACTCTGTCCTTTCACATGTGTCTCACATTCCACCAAAACCCTTCTTTTTCACCTCCGAATGTTCTCAAGTCTTTTTTCCTTTATCTTGACTTCCACAAGCTTAAAAACTTACTTCACTTTCTTATTTTCTAGCCCCTGACTGGTATCCAGAATTAATAGTTCTTGCTTTACATTATTTTCAGAAGTTAGCTATTTCTTTGTCTTCCATCTCGATAATAAATTTCTGTGGCCAGAATAATTTTTGATGCTTCTGTAGTAGTACAGCAGCATTCTGCTGTTCAGGATCTGTGTACAGCTGAAATGCTGTGTCACTTGAAAGGTTTTCTAGATGTCTGTATACTTTCTGCTTTGTTCTCTAAGCAACTTTCGGTTTTTATCAGTCCTTTTTGTATTGTTCTTTAGTGACCATCTGTATTTTTGCATGCTGTCTCTTATGCTGACCTTTCCCTTGTTCTGAATGACCTGTTTTCTCTCTCAAAGCTGCTACTTTCAGCATTTGTGTGTTGACAGCATAACTGCAATGGTGTCACATGGGACCCCTCATTGGACTTGTTTCATTATCTCAGAAGTATTTTTATCGTACTTCTTGGGTAATGGCCATTTTTTAAAGTATGTGTTGTCAAACAAACATACTAGCATATGTGAGGAGTAATTTCAAAAAGCTATGCATAGGTGTACAGAGGTTTATGCCATTAACTACTTATGCATTTGAAAGGAAGCTTAGATTTCTTTATCTTTGTGGGCATGGGTCATAGCTTTGCTAGAGATGGTGGGAATCATTGTGGTTTCGGGAATCAGCTGCTGGGTATGGCTGCTTTGGCCTATGTAGCGTTAAAGGTCTGCCTGGAAAACGATCAATGGTGAGGCGTTTCGGTGTCATTCCCTTCTGACCCAGATTCTGACCGTTACCAAAGGAAACTGTAGCATGTTGTAACAAAGATAAGCCCTTCCATTTTCCTGTCCATTTTGCTACTTGATATGATTGCTCTAACTTAAAATCAAAAAGGATTCTGCAGAGGATTATTTTGCTAATAGCAGTAACTACTAAGTAGTTGCTTAAGGCTTCATTCATTCAGTTAGCATTAGTTTTCAGTATTAGTTTTAACTTTTTCCTGACTACTAACAGGGTTGACAAAAGAATAATTAATAAATATTGCTGCCATAATCTTGGAATGCTAGTATGTATTATATATACATATGAATTCCATATATTTACATCATACGGGAATTGGTAAAGTTTGAGGGGGGGGGGGTAACAGAGATATAGGTACACAGATATCAAAGAAATTTTGAGCAAGCAAAGCATATGTTTTCTGCCTCAGGAAAAGAGGGTGTAGAATTAAAATGCATAATCAAAGTACACCAGGTGAATTATTTCCTCTGCTGAAGTACAATCAGTCTACAAGATACCATGCTGAAAGTGAACACAGTGCTATTTGTAGTGGACAAGTTATCACCATACTGTTTCAGCTACTGACCCACAAAAATTCTTGCTTTATTCAT
>VYZV01001895.1:0-22318 GCA_013401275.1 Pandion haliaetus | reverse complement strand
GCGGGTCCGTCTTGGAGCCGGCTGGCATTGGCTCTGCTGGACACAGGGGGAGCTTCTAGCAGCTTCTCCCACAAGTCACCCCTGTAGCCCCCCGTCCCACTACCAAAACCTTGCCATGCAAACCCAATACAACTATCTAGTGTGAATTATCAGTTTTGATATCCTTATGAAAACAAATCACTAAGGTAAAATCAACTGAGGTAAAATTCAGCTATGAGCGTACTGTGGTCCGTACTACTGTTTTAGTAATAGAAGTTCCAAGTGGGGAAGACTGTAAAGATGTAGCAGCTATTATTAGCAAGACTGCCTCTAAAAAGGTGTTTATTTTAGTCTTGCATGAGTCATCCTTATTCTTACATAAAAGACAAGACAAAGTGCAGTTCGCCAACTTTGGCCACTAATCAAAATACTGGCAAAACCTCAAAGTGCATGCTTTTTCTTTGTCTGTCTTCTTAATCTGTGTCTTGCTGCATGATAATGGGAAAGAAGATAATTAGCCACAGTTTATTGTTTCTGTGACCAGTATTATCTAGGAAGCTTTTAACTGATACAACATCTACAGCGAAAACAGTTCTGAAACTATATAATGCTCACTGAAGTTTTTGTCATTTGCTGCTTTTTACTAGCTGTCATGGTACTTTATTAAATCGTAGCTTTCGGCCACATTAGATCTCCTACAACCTTCCAGATGGGCTACAGTTATGTCAAACAAAATTCTTCATCTCTTCTTGATAAATTATGTGATAACCCTGAGGTGAGACAAAAAAAGTAATAAATCCAGTTATACGTGGTTAAGTGACGGCGTTCTTTAATAACCTAAGGGCCAACACTGGGAATGCTGGATAGGGAGGCAGCTCAGAGATGCTTCAATAACAAGCAGCCTAGTACTCTTAAGTGAGAAGTTGCCCGTGTAGCTTTGTAAGTAGGCAGTACTCATTTTAAAAAGCACAAAGAGGAAAAAAGTAGAAGTAGCACGATTGCTTCAAGTCAAAATGATTGTAACTCTTCCAGTGAAAACAAAAAGTAAAAACAGGAGCAAAGACGACAATTGATAAGCCCTCAAGTCCCAGTTGGTAATTATGATTTCCCAATGGAAAGATTTGATAGGACTTTGCTAATATTTCAGTTGGAGCTATGATGAATGCAGTATTCAAGACCTTAAAATTAAAAATCATACAACTACATTTCCTGCTTTGAAGGCAAAGCAAGAAGTAAAAATATAAAATATATGACTTTCCCCATACTGGTTTGAAAAGTGAAAGATTGCTTCATCATTTCCAGATGGAGGAAACTAACCTTCATTGTTTATCACAACCTGCAATCCATCCTTCCTTTCTATTTTTGGCTTTTAAAAATTTTCCATTTCACCCTCTTGTTTGGGAATATATCTTTCTGGCTGAAGACAACAGGCTCTGTCCTACTTATCAGTTATGCTTTGTTAGCTAGTGGCTTAACTCCTCAATGTTGCAAGAAACTTTGTCCGTGATTAAAGGACAAAGTTTGATCCTAATTCTTACTTCACCCCTGTTTCCCTCATTATTTAGTTGATGTTGTTTAGTTTAGTTACTGAATGGGATAAAGATGGTGGAAAATGTTTTGTATTTGCAATATTCCTGCCTGGTAAGAAGGATCTAGAATTTGAAAAGTCCCTCGCTGCAGTGCAGAGAACTGAGCCGTCCTCAATGGTAATAGCCTTTAATGGCACCAGAATAAGGTTTTATTGAAATACTTTTAGAGGTCAGAATTCAGGGAGACTCATTCAGGTTTGTTGTCAAACAAGAATGTATGTCACATGCATAGCAGGAGTAGTATTATCAAAATAGGGTAAAATTTTAGTTGCTTGATTTGTAACTAATAACATTACAATTATACTGTCATGATGGAAAAAACTTTAAGTTACAAATAATCAGAAAAAGATACCCTACTCTGAGGCCTCCTTCAGGTTTGGAAAGAGAGAAGTTTAAATTGCTAAGCAGCCAACCCCAAGATCCTTCCTATTTCGGAGCTATTATCTGTTTAATCTTGGTGCAGATAAGTAATGATACAGTTCTAATCTTGGCTTGGTTTCTAAAGTTTCAACGTATTTGCTTTATTTATATGCAACAAGGACATATATTTGTCTCTATCCTAAGGTAAGTGGTCTGGGTTTATGGGAAGGAACCCAACCTCGTGAGAGATGTCCCTGCCCATGGCAGGGGGGTTGGACTAGGTGATCTGTAAAGGTCCCTTCCAACCCAAACCATTCTGTGATGCTGTGATTCTGTTATAGGAATTATTTATTTTGGAGCAATGTTGGAAACATATTAGAAGGTAAATTGAGAATCTAATGCTTTGAGGAGGCTGCATCATGTTTTCTAGGTCTTTGCTCTAAACCCAAAGTGACTGAATGTCTAGTTTTAGAGTTCTTGCATCCACACAACTTCCTACATATGGAAGTTCTGTCTATTCCATAGACACAGTACAACTTTCTAGTGAGTTCTTTTCTTTCTGAAAATAAAGTTAGCCAGGAAAATACTTATTCAAGATCTTTCTCTTATGAACACAGTACCTCAGCTCGTTAAGACAGCTCAGCAGTCTCCTTCTCCTTACAGTGACCTCTTAACCTGAAAGTCATCTTTAAGAATGATTGGGAGTCCCTGGCCTTTAGAGTGGGTTGTTTTGTTGTTATTGCAGTAAAGAATTACTCCATAATCCAAGTGTGACTTCTTGAAAGTTATTTGCTAATCCCAGTATGGGAAACAGACTGTATGTGCTATAGACCTGACGCAGTCATACCACTTTAAAAAAAAAAAAAAAAAGTGAGCACTAAATAATGAGATAGTGAGCAATGTAAGAAGCAAATAAATTCAAATTCTTAGTCTTTCACACAGAAATGTATCACTTAGCAAGGGCATATGTCTAAAACATTGCAACAATCTAAAGAACACTGAGAAAACAGAAAAGTACTAAGCTAAGATGAAGTAGATACCATGCAGGTAAAATGACATTATAATGGCCCATCTGTATTGCAGTTTATGGTAGCAAAAAAAATATTCACTGCTTTTATACCAGAAAACAGCTAAGTATGCATTTGCTAGCTAAATTAAAGCCTGGTCTGGGATGTCTCTTTCCAGATTTACAATCTTACTTAAAGTCTCTTTTAACTCTAAAATGCAGATTGCATAGAGGAAAAAGTCATTTTACTCCATTAATGACTAGGAACTGCATGTCTAATGGTACCTTTGACTTAATTTCTGAAAATCTAAGTGTGCTGGGAAAGAGTAAGAGCTGATTTTGGTAGCTTTCTCTCTGAACAGTTTGAGATGGCAAGGAGTAGTGAGGAGTCAGTGTCTAGACTCTTTAGAGTATCAGTAGTATAAATATTTTTCTCGAAAGTCAAGGAAAAATCTGGTCACAAAATAACAGGGTTAACCCTTCTTCTTCTTGCTGCAAAATCAGAATTCTGAGCAAGTATGAGGTGAAATCTTTACAGTCACGTAATCACATTTATCTGTATCTTTCAGCTGCCGGGGGATAACTACTGAATGCCTTAGCTAATTAATCCCTTACGTTCTGAGAACACTGTAGTCGTTAGTGTACAAAATCATATTGGTTTTGATTAAATTTTGAAAACTACACATACCACCTTCAACAGCAATCTCCATATGTCATCCCTGACCATTGTCCCTGTAGATTTAATGTTACCAGTGTGGGTGCACACATTAACACTGTGCATGTCCTGTGGTAGAAAGAGCCTTGAGCTGGCATTGAATATACTAGCTCTGAAAACAGAAGTGACAAAAACGTGTTGATGCAGTGCTAATTAGCCTGAGGGCAGCACCATGCTGGTATGACTGCATTTCTTCCAGGATTCAAGCTCATGTCTCTGCATGGTGTCGCGCTGCATCATTGAGGTATGCTGAATTGCTCCGTGCTGGCTCAGGTGCTTCTACTGCAGTATTCTCTCACACACACCTTGGGAATTGTTTTCTCTCTCTGTGTCCTAGACATGTCCTCAGAATAAACCATAATGAGGTAAAGGATGAAGTGCCCTTCAGTGTCTTAAAATCAAAAGGAGAGGAATAGGGACACTCAGTATGGATAGAATGGTACATGGGAAGGAGCATTACCATGTTAAACAGAGATTGCAGGGGTTCCCAAAGAGACAGCTGTCAAACCCATAGGGATAGCACAGGAAACCCTAAATACTTCCCCTGACCTTGATATACAAACCCAGTGAATTTTACAACTTAGTTTTGCCAGATTTGGATAAAGCCAATTTCTGGATTAAATCATGAGATTCAGTCTTTCCAGGAGCATAAAATTTGCAACTCTTTCCTTCTGAGCACCAACATTGAGAAAGAGCTGCCATGTAAATGAGGGCAAAATTGCTTTAAAGCTTTCTGTTGAGATGATGCTAAAATTGGAGTCAACATGTTGTTGAGAAGACTGAATTAT
The DNA here is from genome assembly GCA_013401275.1 of Pandion haliaetus. Classification (NCBI taxonomy): domain Eukaryota; kingdom Metazoa; phylum Chordata; class Aves; order Accipitriformes; family Pandionidae; genus Pandion; species Pandion haliaetus. The sequence goes on along the minus strand of VYZV01001895.1, from coordinate 17,881 downwards.
TTTCCCAGTCTATTGTCCTTTTGTGTTATTTTTAGGTAGCCCTTGCCTGTTGCACCAAGATTGGCCATTTGATGGAGTAAGTAAAGGCTGTATCAGATTATAGCTGCTCTTCCCCACTTAGAAAACATTAAGGACTAATTAATGGCATATTTTTGTCTGATTTATTTATTTATTTTTAAATTGCTGCCTCTGAACACCACAGTTTTTACTGTTCCCATGCCTATTAGCAGAGTTATTTTTAGTAGATCTATATGTTGTCAAATGCACACCTACATTTTTCTCCATTCCTCTGGACAAAATTGTGCTGCTTTGGTAAGAAATGTATTCTTACTGATAAGCATGTATTATATATGTTTATGAAAGAAACTCTATATTATTAACAATTGATCACCTAACTATTTCAGACAGCATATATTTAGAATGTCTAAAAATATTTTCACTTTCAGAAGCTCTCAGGAGCTTTGGTTTTGGATCAGGAATTCCTTGCGTTCTGCAGGAAGATGCTATGAAGACTGACAAACATGCAATAATAAAACCCAATGGCAGAGGACATTCTGCTTCAGATAGGGGCAATTCCATCAGTGCTGCCTGTGCAGGATTTGGGGCACACATTAGTGTGAGTGTGTAGCACACATTAAGATTACTTTTTATAGCAAGTTTCCTAGAACTGAAGCTTTCATGTTACCATAGTCAGACTTTGGGATCTAAATGATGTTTTTTGTGGCTGTAGTCTAAAAAAGACCACCTGGAAATCAATTAAAAGAGTATTGGGATACACTGAAATTGTCCCTCTACTGTTACCAGACTGACTTGTCAATGTCAGTAACTGAGACAAAACTGATTTAGGTCAAGGTATTTGGAGAGAAATTGGTAGTGATGCTACTGCAATTTGGGCAACTAAGCAAAGAGCTAAGAGGCTGGGATAAAAAAAGATGGCATTGAAAGAAAATCAATTACTACCTTAAAGTCATCTAAAATTTATGCATTAGACTTGTGAGTGTACCTCTTTCTCACAGTTCTGTCTCCATATGAGTGGATCACACAGCAAAGCCATGTAAGCAACATGTCACTAAAGAAATTGTTATTGCTAGCTATGAAATGAAACCAGCAACTATTAGCGTGATGACTTGATGCATCTTTGGCAAAATGCAAAGCTCTTTTCCCCAGAGATCTCTAGCATGTAAAATCCACATACAGTAGTAAATTAAAATATTAAAAGTCTTCTGGCATAGGTGGCTGCTGGCATGGAACAATGCACTATTATACAATTAGAATCAGCCTCCAAAGCAAGGCAGCTGCATCCGTTGTGTCTCCTGGAAATGGTCCTCAGCCCATGCTGATTCCCAAATCCTTCAGTGGGTCTGGCGGGAATGCCCTGGCCAAGCAGGATTTAGTAACCCAGCAGGGAGTTCAGTGCTCAGGAAGGCAGCCGGGGTGCGGTGCGTATCTTGCCATCTGTATTCCTGTCAGGAGTGAGCTTTTGACTGGCCCTTCACTGATGATGATGACTTAGGATTAAGCTTTGGCACATCAAGTGTTCACAGGAGTTCTCCCAACATCTTGGGTAGCTGTATCTCCTTTGCAGTGGGGTGCAGGTTGCTAAACACTTCAGGAGTTTGAGCTCCTAAGTCTCACTGAAGCCGTCCGTCTCGCTTTCAAGGGTAGTATACAAGTAACCGAGGCACAGCTTTTGACAATTATAACCTTGTGGGAAATATTGGCTCTTTCCACAGTGCCTCTAAGTTCTAAACCTTTGCATAAAAACTTGCTTGACATTTAAATTCCATTCTACAACACTTAGTTACAAAGAAATTTAAATTACAAGGGATTTGCATAATATTTGGTGTTTGAATCCAAGCTTCTCTTCCTTGCTTTTGGAAGCATCTAGCATTTCTGCCTTTCAGTATATGGCAGCATCATCTCTTTCTGTTCTTCCTTTGCTGTACATACTAAGTTCCTTTTCTGATCTCTCCTTGCTTGCTTTAGACTTAATTCACATTCCAAAAGATTTAACATAGAATCAAGCTTACTGGGGTTTTGCTATCTGTGAATGTTTTGGGTTTGGGTTTTTTGTAATTTAATGCACAGAAAATAAAAGTGGCAGGATAACAAGTCTGCGAAATTACCGTTGTTGTGAATGAGGCTGCCATTTTCTAATTGAAAAAACTGTTATCTTCAGTTGTGCATCATTTGCCTCCTTTTCCTCAGTGTCTGTGTTCAGTTTTGTGGCATGTGGATTTCAATAACATGCTTCTGATGAGTTGCTACAGTTTCACATGGTCGTATAGCTATTGAGCGTGTTCCTAAAATGTCAGTGCGTAACAGCACTGATTCATCCAGTACACTGCACAGCTGACTTGTGTTTGTGAGGCAGGCAATTTTGTTGCTAACTTTAGGTGTTGAAAGCAAGAGGAGGGCAGGTTTGGGTTCCTTTTGACCACTAGTAGGAAAGAAGTTTTGCCAACAAAGGTTGGACCAGATGATCCTTGAGGTCCCTTCCAACCTGGTATTCTATGATTCTCTGCAGTGTTTCCAGCTTGTTTTGATACAGAATTTGACTGGGGAGCAAATGTTTCCAAAGGACAGGCTGCATCATCTCATTGCCACTGCAGGCACCCACAGACTTGGAGCAATGCATAAGGCAAAACATTGCTCAGCTGGTTTTGCCTTTTGCTGCAAGGATATTGCCTCAGGACTAGCGTTCTGTGTAGGCTAGGTGGAGCTGCTTTAAAGGCCAGAAAATTTCCTTGTGCTCTGTGAGTCATCAGATAATACAAAAATAGATTTTTACTTCTATTTACAAATAAAATCGAACTTAATGAAAGGTTTGTTGGTGATTCTTACTCACTCTGACAAAATGCTCTGGGGAGTCTACTGTTATACTTCTATGATGCTTGTTCACTAACCAAAATAAGTCATTCCTTCTTAACAGAGAAGCTTTTTGCACTTGCTTGAGATGATAAAAAGTCATTCTGTGTGGATAGTAAGTAAATTAGAATGTTGCTTCTTTGAAGTGGTAACAAAAAGACTCATTATGAATTAATGAAGTTGCTCGTATAAACAAGTTTGTTTTCTTTAAAGAGAACTGCAAAAGTTGTCTTTTGTTGCTTTTGAGTTTTTGTTGAGTTGATGTTATGTAATGCTATGTATTTGTGGCTGGTGTCTATTTTACATTAGAGTTACAGATATACGTTCTGATACTGTTTTACAAAGTAGGATGAGGAGGATTTTTGTTGTTGTCCTTGTGAATGCATCTGGTGAATTCTGATGCTCCTCAGCAAAAGTACGTACTAGAGGATTGTCTATTATTGTTTTTTGTAATGTGTTGTGCTTCCTAATCAATTCTGTTTAGAGCTTTTCACCTCCATTGATTGGGCCTTAGTGGTTGATGGTTGGTTAGGTATGTTACAGTGGATTAGTTATCTTCCCCTTTTCAAGGCTGTTGAACTGAAGCACAGGCTTAAAGGTCACGAGGTGAGTCTCAGGTTGAATTGGGATTGTAATGCAATTCTGATGCAGTATTAAAGGAAGAATAACTTTGAAACAAAATAATGGAATTCTACCTAGCCTTCTTCAACAGAGAACCAAAATTATCAAGACTAGGTTGAATATAAATAGTTGCGAAGCAGTTAGAACAAACTGCATCTGCCATGCAAACAATACATTCTAAGCAAGCAAGTTTGGGTAGCTGAGTCTTATAGTGCATGGTTGATGTTCCAGGAGCCATTAATCTGAGCTGGAGGACCATTTCTTTCTGCAAACAAGCTGCTGCAGCTGGAGTGAATTTTTTTTTTTCCTTAGCAATTCCGATTATTTCTTTACTTACAGGTAGTTTAAAATTGGTTTGTAATTTAGTTTGATTGGTTATTTTAAACTTAACATTTCCATGTTTGTAACTACAGTTTACTATGACTCTGTGATTAGCAATTCTTTTGGTTTTTATTTTCAATTTCAGAAGTCTTGCATAAAACATGCACATTTTTTTTGGCAATTCATAGAAAACTGCAGTATAGATAGTGCAATTAGTAATTTTCTAAATCAGAGTGGGACAATCCTAACATCAGCAAGTTCATGACTCAACTGACTGATGTATATTTCCTACCTCTGATCTAATATGGAGAAAAAACTTTATGTGAGTCTGATTCTCCTGTATGTGCTTAAGCATTTCTTAGGCCCAGACCTCAGTCTTCATTCATCTTCAGTCTCAGGCATAGCTGTGGCAAAATGGTCCACAGGCATAAACTGTTTACCAGTTCTTCAGTCAGTAGGTGCTATTGAGGTCAATGAGCATAAAGTTAATCAAATCAGGACTTTGTGGAATCAAAGGATGCCTTTCCCTACTAGGCAAACAACAGTCAAATGATCCAATGATCTTGATCTTAGAACAGCAAACAGTGCAAAACTTGGGCCTGCCCGCAGGCTTGATGGGTCTGGTGGGTGACAAATTAAAATACCTTTCCATATAGATAGTAATGTATTAATAGGTATTAAAACACAAAACCACACTCCTTTCCAACATTAATCACTGAAAACAGATGTCAAGTAAAACGCACTTTAAAACGAGGCACAGTCTATGTGGTTGAAAAATGAAGCTGTTCCTGTTCAGGTTTCTGTTTCTGGAAGCAGTCCTGTTTGTGCTCTTCCATAAAGACAGGGAGTGTGTTGCATGCCCGAATAAGGAATATTGGCTTACATTTGTTTTACCTATTTAAAGCTCTCTTATGTAGCTCTTATTTCCTTGCAGCGTGTATCTCTGAAGAACAAAATAATTGTCTACAAATCTCACTCTAAAGACATAAATGTTTTACTATGTTTTCTTCTAGGTTTGTATAGCAAATGCCATCACATAAATCCGAACTATTCTGTGAGTTTTAACAACATGATATATAGCCTCCAAAAAAACCTTATAAGCGATTCTAAGTTTAAGGCAGTGTAGTTAAAACTTAACATGACTTTAAGAAAGAATTATCTCTATATTCGGTAAGATTAGGGTTTCCTACATAAAGAAATACATGAGCAATATTTTTTTTTATTGTTCCTAGTGCAGATACGTTTTCTGGAAAGTGACTATATGTGGGAGGAGGAAATACAGATTATCTGTGCTTCATGACAACACAGTCTGTCAATATATCTGTGTAATCTCTGTAAGGGTTTTAACCGAAAATCATTGAAACGTACAGAACTGGTCAGTTTAAATTACATGTATAATGTTTAATTTTAAACTGTGTTGCCTGACTAATGTGTGTTTACCTAATGAAAAAGAATATTAGGCTGCAGTATTATTATTTACAGAGATCTATATTTGATACGTGTTTTAGAGTTCTCTGCCTAATGGCCTTTAATGTAGGTATGCACAATTCTAAAAACAGAAGGGCTCAGCCTGCTATCTTCTACCTATTGTAAACACTTATCCCGTGGTTCATTCAGAATTCAAGTAAAGATCTATTGTCTTCTCAGTGCTTGCATAATACCGCTGTACTCCTGATTTTTAAAAAGGAGGTATTTTTAGGGTTGAACATAGCCTCATGTTTTTACAAACTGTTAAGCCAGGAATTGTTTAATTTGGGTCTGAAGCATTTAATCACTTCAAAGGTCGGAGTGTGGCAAATGAGTGCTGTTCCCCGGGTGTAACTGCACGAGCACTTGTAGCAGTAATGCTGGCTTCAGCCTCCTCTGCTCGTCATTCCTGTCCCCACGCACCCGCTCAGCTGCAGAGGTGAAGCTCTTTGTGAAGCTGCTCAGTGAGCAAGCTCCAGGAATAGGCCTGGCTTAGAAATGCAGTCTGTCCAAAATGAATCCTGGTCTTCATGCTGCCCTGCAAAGAGTTGTCCAAGAGCTGAAGGATGCAACAGGGGTATATGGTAATACAGTACTGCCAAAAGGATGCTTGTCCACAACTGGTCAGCCGGACAGACCACCGTTCCACCCACTGTGCTGCCCATCGCTGGCCCAGCAGCCAGATCACAATGACAATTTGTGAAACCATGCAGTATTAACCATTTCACTTAAATGATCCAGATTAAAATTATCCTCCTTTTTTCTTTTTTTTTTTTTTCTTTTTTCCTTTTCCTCTGGAGTCAGCTTATCAGAAGGGCCTCACAAAGCATTAGTAACTCTGCTGAGAATGGCAAACTAGTATGAGGATGAGTGGTCAGCAGAGGGGAGGAGAGGGACAAGAGTCTGTTAAACTTGCTTTTCCACTGCAGAAAGCACTGCTTGAATGTCCAGATTGGGTTGCATTTATTTTTTTTACGTGAAAAAAGCAGTTTGCTCAGACCTCAGAACAAACCCCAGCAGAGGTGGATGACTACAGATATGTCAGAGAAATGAGGAGAAAGCAGCTCTGGTTGCAATGGTTAAGCAGCTTTAGACTTTCATGAATGCCTTCATCTGTGAAGGGCAGATATGCTAGAGATGCTTCATTAGTATATGGGTGAGCTCTAGTTTGCTATTTTTGGTGCTGGCTGTGTACCATATTTTGTAGGCTGTAATAGCATCTGAGAACAAATTAAATGTAAGAGGCATGTTCATGAATGTTAAGATAATCTCTGTTGCACTTCAAACTTAATTTTAATTTCACTGAATTTTAAATTAGAACATATTTTTTTAAGGCATTGGAATTTGGAAAAAAAAAATTAGTTATCAGCTTATCTTCGCTGAGTTTATTTTAAGGAAAAAAGAAGCAAGCATGCCAGAAAGAAAATGAACTATCAGGTAGTAATGGAACTCAGATATACAAAATAAGTACATGCTGAAAAGACAAAAGGAGTAGTAAATACAGATAATGCCAACAGAACTAGGGCAAGGGGCGAGGTGAATGCCAAATCCAACCTCTGTGATTAAATTAGGCGACCCTCTTCCTAAGGATCATTGTGAACCAGGCAGATGACATATTTGGCTCTGGCATGTTCCTGAGTTATCAGGACAGGAGGAGAGGAGAGGAGAAAGATTTGGTAGAGGAAGGAGACGAAATCGTAAACTGTGCTCAGACTCGCTTCCTAGCTATGGACCAAAGTGTGCCCAGACTCACTATCTGTGGACCTCTAAAGCTTGTTCCCAGGTGCAGACCTCCTGTCTGATAACTACTTGGAGTGTGCAGAAATTGAGAACTGGTCAGAGACCACCCAGCCAACCACTGCCTACCTTTTGTTCATTTTTGACATTCCCAGACCATTAAATATTCAGTGAATGTAAGTCACATTCTTTAAAATAAGTTAAAATATCAAGTGTAGGTCACAACCTTACAGTGCCTTGTATCAATATATGCCAGTTAGGTGTTCTATTCTGAATATTCCTCAGAAATGGAAACCTTTTCAGGTGTGTGTATGAGAGAGCAAAACAGATGTGCACAATTCACTTGATTTTTTTCCTAAGAGAAGTTACAACATGAAAAACTGCTGCCTCTTGCACCTGAAAGCCATTGGACAAATTCATCCTAAGTGTAATTTAATTGATTGCAGTTCACTGCAGTTCAATCAACTGCAATAAAGTTAATTGAACCTCTCCTAAGAAATGTGACTTAAACCAAATGACTCAAAATAGTAACAGGTACTGATTAATGGAGACAATTATTTTTAATGGGAATGGGTCCAAGTAATTGAGTGATGTTTAAAAGTTCTGTATAAGGTAGTCTCATGAGGACAGTAGTTACTTTCAACAGCTTTCAGATTAGATACAGGTATGCAAAATTTTAGATTAAAATGCTAGTTTAACATCATTCCACCTCTTAAACCATGGCATGGGTAAGAGATAAACAGCAACCTTCAACTCTGCTGCTTTTCTTATAGTGTATGCTTTCCACTTTCACCCCAAACATAAGCACTGAGTTCGGTACAGAAGCAATGCTGTTGTTTGTGTTACTTGGCAATGCTTTTAACAGGACAAAATAAGATGTTATTGAGAAAACATTTTGATATATTATTCCATTCCTTATTTTTTCTGGCTGGATAATTATTGAGCAACTTTAATTAAAGTAAGCTGGCAATAAGGGAGGTTCCATTAAAATATCCAGTTGTGTTTTCTTGTTATGCTGTGTTTGTGTGCATATATAAGGTAAATGGTCACTTGAGCAAAATTCACAGCTTGACTCTTGTGGAAAAAGGTCAGGGCTTTTACAATTTTTAACCAACATTCGGATCAAATATTTTGTTGCTGAACTTCAAGTCCCAAACATTTTCCACTGGCCATGTGTAAGTAACTCAGATACTCAAAAATGTCTATGCTCCAGGTCAACGACTACGTGAAAGGGGGTGGTGCAGGCATTCCCCACTTGCATCTAGTAGGTTATTAGAAGAAAGTAAGTTGTGTGTTTCTCTTGAGAGAGGTCAGACACTGATGTGGGTCCAGTGTACATTAGGTGAGCTACAGGTGAATATATGACCATCTTTATAAGCCAGTTTGACTGAAGTTAGACATGTTAAAAAAAAAAAAAAAAAAAGGCTTTGAAGTGCTGGACAGATGTTGTGCTCCATTTGGGTTTTAGGCTCTTTGCCATAACAGCTTATTAAAATGCTTGTTTAACTGAGACACGACTTTTCTCCCACCTGATATGTTTGTGGAATGCATGGAGAGTAGGGGGAAAATAGCTGTTTAGGCTATTGGCAGTTTGGCACAGGAAAAAAGGATTAATATAAACTAATCACACCTAGAGTGGAAATTAGGAAAAAAAAAAAAAAAAAGGTTCTTTTCAGAGGTTCTGGGCCTAACAGGAATAACAGGGACAAGAAAGCTAAGAAGTTCTAAGATGGAGCTTGGCTAAATGTTAAGAAGCAAATTACGTGATGCAGTTGCCATGACGACAAAGGAGTCTGGAGTTTATGATCTGAGATGCCTCTTCATTCCAATGCTTCTATCAGAAATAGATGTTCCTAAGTGCAGCTGAAGATTTGCAGTACTGGTGCTACTCAAGGCGATGAAGGGATGCAGGCTAAAGCCTTCCTCAACAGCGTGGCTCTGCTATCTCTAGGCAGAGACCAGATTCATGCTGCAGTTCAGAAGACGACCGTTTTGCCGCTGCTAAATCTATTGAAGGAAAAGTCTGACGCCTGGCTGGAGCGGCCCTGCAGATCCTGGGTTTCAGCAGGGAGACTGCACTTCACCCTGTCCTGCTACCCTTGCTGGGAGCAAGCACCAGGTGGTACACCTTCCCTTGCCTTGGGAGCTGCAAGAGAAAAGGCAGAATATTCCCCCATAAGCAAATAGGGGGAAGTGTGGTGACAGGATGAGATACTATGTCTTGACGTTTTGTATCTCCGTAGGGTGTTTTCCTTTAGATATCTTACATCTTGTTTGTTTACCCTAATACTTGAGCTTATGCAAAGAAATTTGTACTGTGGCAATGCTACTAATGATTTTGATAGTTTTCCTGTAATTCATATGTACCTCTTTTTCTGAAAGGCTGTAGGTACTTCCTTATGATATTTCTTCTATTGAAGAAACCCCATAGAATCACGGAATTGTTGAGGTGGGAAAACCCTGATCACCTCTGGTGAACACCTAGTCCAATTCCCTGCTCACTAGCTTCATCTTCTTTACAGCCTTCCATGCATTAAGGCCACTAATCCAGGCAAATCTATGAGTAAGTGGGTTATTATTAAAAACTTACTAGTGCAAAATTTCAGTTGGAGTTCCTGCATGCTTGTATCCCTGGTTCTGTGAAGCTTTTTTTTTTTTTTTTAATAGTGCCTTTTAGGTCAACAGAGCACACGAAGTCTCTGAAGCATCTTTTACACTAAATTAGATTAAATGGGGTATGATCAAATACTAGTAACAGTTGGAGGTGTTTGTGTGTTGGAGATCAGAATGTAAACTAACTTCCTATTTGTATTAGGAAGTTTTCAGGAATTTCCCGGAGCCTGTTCAAGGCCTGTTTCAGAAACTGTTCAAATAAACGAATAGTTGAGGCCCAGTGGACTGAAGCCATCTGCTTTTGTCTGTATTAAACTTTTATGGTATGTTGTGAATAATTGGGTTTACAGATACAAATTCATAAATTAATTTCCATTATGGTACTCATATATTATATTATTACTTTCTATTTTAATCTGAGACACAGATTAAACTCATGTGCTAGCTTTTTGAGACAATGAATCTTGAAATTGTGGTTAAATGCATTTTATAAGTACATGAAATAGCATATTAATCCAAAACATCTTTTGGATTTGGACCTTTTTGACTTGCCTCCTCATTTGGGTATCCAAACTCTTATCAGCGAATGTATTCATTCAAGCCTTTCCTGTAATACCCAGGGAAAAGTATGGTGCCAACAGAATTTCTTAAAATTTGCTTTGCACAGAAACCTTTCTAGGTGGACTGTCTACCTTCATACTGTTCATGAGCCTGTTGATGACGCTGGATTACAACAAAAGGCAAGCACTGGTAAAAGCATTCAGCATTTGGAATGAATTTAGGGGGTTTAACATAAAGCAAATAATGAGATGTCTGACACTAAATATACTTGGAGAGTGCAAATTTTGGTCTACGTTTGTGCTAAATACTGCTCCAGTCCATCACAAAGAGTTTAAGGCCAGCACAACCATGGACACCATGACCAGCTGCTGTTTTTCAGTGACTGAAACAGTCTTGGAGCTGACTCCTGGGTTAGCACTACGGATACAACGAGTGGACAAATAACTTCCCAAAGATTGTCTAGGTCACTGTGTCTTTCTTTGTCTCACATTTTAGTCTACAGAATAAGAATTCTTCACAGGTGAGAAATTCATACTGGTTTGTGACATGCTTAGACAGCATCGTGTGCACAACTGTGTAGTTACTTGAAATGCAAAAGTATAATTTGAGCCTACACAATTACTTGTGTGCTATTTATTTTGCTGGTACAAATTGTAATTGGGTTAGCGTGTGTTAAGTATTTACAAAAAATGGTGGATTTTTAAAAAGTGTGTAGGCAGGGATTTGTAAGTGTGTGTAACAGGTTTGGGGTTTTGTTGTTTTTTCAAGTAGTTCAATGGATAGGAAGAGCTTCTGAGAAGCTTATTTTGACAGTGTGTGTGTGTTCACAACTGCAAGGTAAATTTATTCACCATTGCACCAATGGTCATTCTGAGCAGAATGATTGAGTTTTGTCTACTTAATTACTGTTGAAAATGATTGACTACATTTTCCACTGAGAGACTGTTTAGATAATGGAAGGATTAGGATGACGCATTGAAGAAATTAAGATTTTTTTATTATTATTATTATTTTTATTAATAGAACAAACTCTGCAGAGGTTTCTTTCTCTGTAGTGTTTTTTCTTTTGCACCTTCCTACGGGAAGGCTGCTCTGGTGAGTATGTTCCAGCTCATGCATCTGCTATCCTACAATGTGCAGTTTGGTTTATATTATTTTGGTTTATATTATTTTGGTTTATATTATTTTGGTTTATATTAATTTTTCAACCCATTGCATAGTTAAACATTTCATGAAAAAAATGCTTTTATGCAGCCTGTCCCAATATCCATAAAATCTACCCCAGCATCTCTAGGACACTCATTAATGCACTCTTTTCCAAAAAAAAAAATCCACATTTTAAAATAATAGCATGTGTTCTTTCCTGTCCTAAATCTGCCCATGTAAGTAACCTAAATGCATGTATTTACACTGTGAAGAGTCTGTTTGCAATCAAATATTGCCTGCTGGTGGCATGTGGCAAAAGAAAGGAGACCCACCCAAGTATAGCTTCTGTGGGGTGTAAGTACTATAAAGAATGATACACTCTTTCATTTTCTTTAATATATGGAAGTATACATTTATTTGGCGGGCGGAGGGGTAAGTTTAATCTTCAGGAAACAAATTTCCAGCTAATTGGATCTCTAACCTTGCTTCTAAAGTAAATATCAGCTGCCCTGTAGGCAATATAGTGATCATTTAGTGGTGTGTGAATGTAACTATACATGAAACAACCAATTTACAATTTTCTTTGCCTCTCGGCAGCATCTGTATGGCTACACTGACTTGCACCTTGCTGTAGTCCTCTCTCTTACTGCATCGTATTTAAGCTCTTTGCTGCCTCTGAGATTACCTAAAATGTCTTTGTAAAAATAGACCAGGAGAGAAGATACCTGCTTCCTCTCCTTTGTGCTCTTAGTGATCATCTCATCTTAGATACTGCTTCTGCCTTCTTCCTTTGCTCCTGGCTTCATGCCTTCTGTTGTGGTACCCTTTCCAGCCTGAGTACATCTCTTGAAATCACCCATCAGATGACTTTTCTGCCTTCCACTCATATTCACTGTAAACCAATTTCTACCGTATTCTATCCTTTTCTAAACTTCTTCCATTTCATAAGCCATTGTTATTCTCAGTCCTGTGCGCTTGTCTCTGATGTTATCAGGATTATAAGGTTGCCTGAACAGGAGTATCTTTTTCCTGTAAAGTTCAGGAGAAGTTTATTGATGTCATGGGTGTTCATATGTCATCTTTTGTATGGAGGGCTCTTTCATGTAGGGAATATTTCATACAGAAAAAAAATTGATCATCTGATTGATATTTTGCTCTTGGAGGCCACATCATTATTTGTTCTTGAATAGTTTCATGATTTTTATTGGCTTTTGTGGGATTTAGATGTTGCTATGTGTAGATGCCCAGTAAGATAAAGTCAGAGGGGTGGACCTGGATATTAAAGATAGCGAAATTTATGACTGTCAGTTGTCTTTGTTACTGGTTTACTCCATATTTTTGAATCATCTCTTGAGAGAATGGCCACGTTGGCGAGAGAACTCTTCATCGCTGTTCAAAGGTCTTTGTACAAGAGGAACATCATTGTTGATCACAGTCTCTGGTTTGGAGCTTTAAGCAGGTGGGAGTCCTGGTGGTGAAGCACGTTGAATGCAAGCCCCAAAGTGCTTTCAATCTTCTGAGAGGGTGTCGGAGGGAGCAGTGACATGTCTGCTGTCGTTGCAGTGGTGGGGGGTGGAGAGGAGACACACCACATTGCTTTTTGTCTTGGAGAACGGAGTGTTTCATGCTCAAGTGTATTGCATTGCTGTAGGAAGCCGTGAAATGACAACTACGTGAATAACTGATTCCACCAGCTAGGAGAAAGGAATGAAATGTCTTAACTATGCAGAGGTGATGGCAAGTACTGTTTGCTGTCATGTATGAATATTTAGTGTCTCAAATGTATCCACAAGTGTCTGGATTAACAGCTGTGTGTATCTCCAATTATAGCTGCAAAATGGTCCATCCATATCTCCTCTAAATACTGACCAATGCATGAGCTTTGCTTTGCTTGCGTTTCTTTTGTGTTAGCTGTAAGCTGACTAGTAATGTGCAATCACTTGGGGCGAAGGCGAGGGAGCACTGTCTCTCACCTGCTGTCCTTGACTCTGTTGAGTGTCATTTGATCCTGTTCAATGAGTGGTTCACACAGGTTTGTGTTACATGAGGTTCATCAAAAATGGTGGTATAAGCTGATAATACTTCAAAACGTTGAAATACAACGTATTGCACACTGCTAGCAAATTCTTTTATCTGGAAAAATTGTCTGCTATGAATTTTTCTCATTTCTGTCTCCAGCTTGCTCTTAAGTCATAATTTTCCTGCCTTGTAACATTGTGCTGCTCTAAAAAAAGTGTCTACATTGATTATACAAGGTGGAAAAAGTACTGAGACGTATAGTTGAAAAATCTTGAAATTCACAAAAGTCTTCTTCCTTTTAAACTCTTCAAGAACATTACATACATACCCAAAAAGTAAGTTTAGCTTGAGATAGCTCAGGCTTGCAGTTTAGGCTATTTTTTTAAAGACATTGTGTCTATGAGATTGTATTATTTCTCACATTCTCTCAAAGTAACTGCCGAGTTTTAACCAAATGATAATGAAGTATGAATTTCAAGAATATTAAGTTCTGAGGCTTTTCCTAGGAGTCAGGAATGGATAGAGGAGAGTTACTGAAATTGTTGGCTGTCCCAAGGGACTGTTTTCCTTGCATTTGGCTTGTTGGTTGACCAGTTGCCATTGATGTAGCATGGAACCAGGCACAGCACATATCTATTTCTATTATCTATTTTCACCTATTTATGAAGGACATGGGAAAGAAAGTTCTGTGCAGGAAGGTTTTGGGGAAGAGTCAAAGGAGAAGAACTTAGAGTTTTGCAGTGAAAGATTGCAGGAAATATGCTAAAAGACTGGGTTGAACAAGAGGGAGAGACACAAATTTGTGCCTGCAAACCAACTTTGCTAGTTTGACTGTTTATAGAACATCCTTCTAAACACTTTGCCACTAAAAGCAAAAATATTTTTTTAGTGTTTCAAAGAATGTGATCACATTTAATATCAAGTACCCATGCGAATGTTAAATGAATTGGCACGGGTGAAATAGATACCTGCTTTACTCATTATAAAAATTTACCTTCTTTAGCTTGTTTACAAAGCCTAGATGAGATGCAGTAGTCATCTCCCCACTGCCAAAGCTTGGAGTGGAAGCAGGGAGACAGTCTCATCAGGTTACTCACACCTGAAAAAGTTTTGCTAAAGAATACCAAACTAAAACTATCAAACAAACCTGCTAGAACTCTGGTGTCTTACTGTTTAATGACCATTTCTACAGTCATTTGGCTTATGTATAAAATATTGAAGAAGTTTAAAAGAAATAGAGAATCTGTCACTGAAATCCTAGTTCTATATAAGCTATTGACGATTCCGATGTTACTGCTTTGTAGTCATGCTACAGTTTTACCCGCTGAGGTGCTAAAGATAGTGAAGATAAGGTACTGCTCTGCTGATTTCAGGATTATTTTGTTATCAAGTATTTCTGTAAACTCTTTGAGTTAATCTTCAGATTGCCTATCAATTTTTTTTTTCTTCAATATAAATCTTTTTGGTACCGGCTTTTGTAACTGTGCCTTTTAAACAAAGCTGCTATAAACAGTCATTTACAGGTTCTGTTTCTGAGGCAACTTTAAAAAATGTGTCTTATATATTTGCTCTTGCTCTAAATGTTAAATATCATTGCACATAATGATGTGAACAGATGGTATGCTGCATAAACTGTTTTATCATTTTACACATTTATCACTTTACACTAGTGAAGTGTACATGTGTTTGATTAATACTAACTTTTGATTTATTTGGAGATCTCTATTTTTTGACAGCATTAGAGTTTATATTGTAATCTATACTGGCTTCCAACCTTAAAATTTAATTCTAGATGCATTCTGTAGTTCTTAATTACATGAACTTTTTTGCTGTGGGAGTTACCTGGTTGAGGTTTTAATACTGGAAGGAATTCAGAAGTAAATGGATAACTCTCTTAAAATGTTAGATGCCATTGGTCCAGCTAAATAAATACCATATCTTGGAATTAAATACCAGATGTTAAGAAGGTGTAAAATAAAACAAAACAGCACCAGTTCTATTCAAAACGATATTCTTTTATATCCTCTACCAACAGAATGAGAAAACGTCATATTTACCTGCTCAACAGGTCTGGATGTTCAGCACATGTTACACCTCTGTCACTGTATATGAAACTAAAAAAAGCATCTCAAGCTTATAGACACAGCACATGGACCATACTTTGAGACTTCTGACTGCAGCATTGGATTAAAAATATGGTTTACCAAGATGTTATTTCATCATAATGCATTTTGTCTCAGCTAAAGCCTGAAAAAAGGCAAGATTTTCCTTTGATACAATGGATGGAAAAACGATTTCAAGTTGGAGTGGTCTGCTTGTTTTTCTGCTAAATGGCAATAATATTTAATGAGAGATTTTGTTCTAAACTGTAAATTCTTTAGTGCGAGATGCCCAGCCTGTCAGAATAAATAGAGGAGGCTAAAAACACTTGCTCTGAAAATGACTGTTCATTTTGGAAGGCACTGAGTGATCCCAGTGAAATATAACAGAGTCAGTTGAATTTTGGATAGAGATCAACTTCCCAGCATGTATTCTGGCAGCATGTCTTCTTCACTGATTCCATTCCTCAATATCTTTTATGTTCAAATAGCACAAGCAGCACTTCAGTCTTATATGCTACTATCATTCAGATTTCAGATAACTTTCAGTGACTTCTTACAGATTGAATGAATAAATAAATTACTTTTATCCATGCTTATTTACAGTTTTTATGCCTATGCTTTCTTCTATGTCTATTAATTAATAGTATGGAAAGATGTATACAGCAAAAATGGTGATGTAGCACTAGGAATTACCCAGAGTATGCATTTTAAAGTTTAATGTTGCAGTGCAATTTAAAGTTAGTTTAATTGGCATGACCACAATAGCTGGTCAGAGCTTCAGATAGTTAACTCATCTTTTTCCATGAAGACTCTTTCGGACTGCTATGGCCCTGTTGCCTTTGCATACAGGACATCAGATCCTTCCAGAAACTTGCAGAAGGAAAGTGCTGGGAAATGAGGAGAGTGCATATAATAAAAGAACATCTCTTGAACATGAGAGTTTACTTCAGGAGTGAAAATCTTTGTTCCCGGATGATCTGAAAAGAAAAGCTTCTTAATATCTCATTGCTTATGTTAGCATAAAATGCATATAAACGTTTGTGGATAATAGTAAGGAAAAATTACTATCATTTAAGAAAATGTTTTTTGTATATGAAATGCACAGTTGTAGCACACTAGTTGTTGGAAATAAAATATATAAAGGGAAAGATTTGGTTGAATTCGTTAACGTTTTTTGAACTGGTAATTATAAGGAAATTAGTTGCATATTTCATGAAGAGCTAGCTTTGTTTTCCTGTTATCATATCAGCTATATGCTGTTTCTTAAATATGTATTTTTATTAAAAGACAGTAATTAGAAATTCTATAGCTTCCTGTTCTTCCCACCTTCTGTTTTTAAAACTGAAAGAAGTTTTCTGCATTTTGATTTAAAAGACTATTTTTTTTTCTTTGCAGGTTAATAATGAGAATGTAGTGAAAGTTGGCCACAGGCAGGTGGTGAACATGATTCGACAAGGGGGCAATCACCTAGTTCTTAAGGTTGTCACAGTAACCAGGAATCTTGATCCAGATGATACAGCTAGAAAGAAAGGTACATTTTTCTCTTTTCCTAATGGAGTCCTTTTTTGGTCTTGCTCCACAGAAAACAGAGTATGGACACAAAGTAACTGTTTTATAAATTCTGATTTATAGAATTCACTTTTAAAATTTGAAATACCCGTCTCTCATTTAAGTGAGAGTAATTTAATTCTGTTGACTTATGCATTAATAGGTGACAAAAAGGGTAATATTCTCTTGTCATGCTTGCCATGAATTTCATCTTTATGGATCTTTATACATTTATATGTTTGAAGATCTTGTAGTAAACTTTCTTGCAATAGTGAGAGAGAAAAAGCCCAAAGAACAGATTATCTTTTATCAATTCATTCCAAATGTACTTGAGATGAGGTTAGTTTGACTCTTCATGAAATCATTGAGAACTTACAATTTTGCAAAACACGTATTTTAGAAAGGACCTCTGTAGAATAAGAAAAATCTGCAGTATGTTTAGACTGAAGTTCTGGTAGAAAAAAAGTACATTTTAATGGGAAAATTCCTCTAGCGGAATTCAAAGTAGAGGGGTTGTTCCAGCCAGAGAAAATCCGTCCTCCTTCCATAAGTAGAAAATAAGCACAGCTGCTTTTTCTGCCACTTTGCTGCTAGCAAGAAAGCAGCTACTCCGAGAGAGGTTAGTATAACATCATGTGCCACAAAGACTTTGGGAAAGAATTGTCTGGGTACAAACAGGACAAGTGTTTTTTCCAGTCTAGGGTTTTTTTTAATATATTAATTTTAATGGAGATTATGGGTTAACCTGTATCATAAGATTGGGCTACTCCCTTAAGAACTTCAATGTGGTTGCCACCCACCTACCCAAAAAAACACCACCAAAACTTCACCAAAAAAGAAGACCAAAAAAACAAAAATGCAAAATCCTATTACCTTCA
>VYZV01001894.1:617-22796 GCA_013401275.1 Pandion haliaetus | reverse complement strand
TGAAGATCAGTACAATTAAGGACTTACTTCAGGAAGAACAAAGTAGAAATGGTCAGAAGCACTGAAGGTGGCATGTTTTCTTAATGACATCATTGCCTTGCAAGATTGCTCATGGAGCAATCTGAACAGGTTCCTGTTCCGGTAACGTAACTAGGGCTCAAAAGGAAACATCTTTAACTATGCAGAGTATTTCAGTTACTTGATGAAAGGTTTGTTCATCAGACAAGCTAATCATTGTTCAAATTCTACAAAAATCACTGTTTTGTCTAACTCATTCCCTCGGTCCAGTCTCTGACAGTGCCTGCATTAGAAAACAAAACGTGCAGAGCTGTGCTTAGTATAGCCCTTCAGCAGGAGAATGAGCTGTCCAATGCCTGCCTCCCCCTCCCCCCCCCCCCCCCCGCCCCCCGCATATTAAGTTAAACACTAAGTTTTCAACATAAACTTAATCTCTGATTGGAAATGTTTCTGAGCCTTCGTTTATTTATGTTTAGTTCCACAAATGGGACTGTCTTCTGTGGTCTAAAGAACCAACTTACCAAAACCTGTTACAACCTGAAAGGAGTTTGTCTGGTTGATCTAATTCTCGTTTTCTTCCCTCACAGGATTTGACAGGTGGAGCATTTGAAACAAACCTGACCATGCTGAACTTGAAGGAAGGGATGGATTACTATCACTTTAACTAAAAACCAAGGTAAGGCAGAGATACTGAAGCTGCGTTATCCTCTGTGTGCAGGAAGACCAAAATGTTCAGAGGTTTAGAATTTTTTAGTAAGTTGTGCTTCATTAAGTTAATCTTTGTGCTGAATAACCCCCTTCTAAGGGAGGTCCTTGTTACTCCGTGGATAATGCTATTTGCTTATTTTACTATTGCACATCACTTGTTTACCAAACTCAGTTTGATTTCCAATTTAAATAACCATCAAATACAGGCCATAAGATTACAAGAGGCCTGTTACCATAGGGAAGCCTTAAAAATGCATCAAGCAAAAAGCCTATAAGCACTGGAAGTGTAAAGAGAGGTTCCCTGTGACTGGCTCATTTCCTGCTACGGGGAGCAGCAGCTGGGGCTTGCTGAGGTAAAGCTCTGCACAAGGCAAGTACTGAGATCCAGCGATGGCATCCTCTGATTCAGGGCTGTGTGAGAAGTACAGTTGTGTCTGTAACGTCATCTGGCAGCCAGATGAGCATATGTACAGATGCTCACAGTTTTCACTGGACCTTCTCAGGTTTTTTTTGAGTAAGCACAACTAATGTTTTTTCTTGCAGCAGGGACCTAAAGGTATAACTCTGCAAAACCACGATCTTTCAAGAATGTACTAGAAACTTCTGTGGTAATGGCAGCGTAACAACACAGGGGCTGCGGAGTCAGGAGTATTTCTGCTGCAGTAATGCCTGGAAGCAGCCCGCATGGTGTGTGAAGCCACATGGCCAACTCGGTCTGTTGCACAGTGTGTGAATTGAGTACTCTTTGTTTAATAGTTAGTCAGTGAGTAACACTGATCTACACTGAATTTCATCTGCCAGATCAGGTTGCAAGTATACTTAAGAAGTACTGAATAATATCATTTATAGTTATCTTCTTGAAAAGGAAAAAGAATCTTAGAGACAGACAGGTTGCAGTTTTGGAAATAAACACCTGCATGCAAGATTGCTGCAGTTTGTAGCAGATGCTTCACAGTGAAACGGGCTTGTTTCTAGTTTCTCTGCCTGAATTTTTCCTTCTTTTCAAACTTTCACACACACACACACACACACAGAGCACCACTGTTCTACTTGAAGTGCTGTGATAGTGGGATTTAATTAGAACCATCAAAAAACACAGTGTAATTAGAATATCATGTTGCCTGTGCATTTGTCCTCCCCATCACATTAGTCTTAATAAAGATAAATGTTACAGCCATTTCATTTTGTAGTCAATAAGAAAGGGTCTAAATTCCTAGCAGTTGCTTGAAGTACTGATTCACCTCTGTTCTTCAAGGGGGAAAAAAAAAAGCTTCAGTCCCTAAAGCTAGTTTACCACAAAAAACATTTGCTTGAATTAGTTATACAAAGAGCTATTAAGACAAGCTTTGACTTGAGCAGAAGTGAAACCTGGATTTTTTTGTTCAACTATGACATAAGAATGACAGACTTATCCACAGAGATATTTTATGTTCCATAAGGTTTCATTATCACTAAGTGTTGCCATTCTTACCTCTGAAAACCAATTGTTTTAAGAGACTAATGCAGCAAGTCAGGTTTAATACTTCACGTGTGTACAGCAAGCACAGGCTGAATGGCTCCATTCAGAGTTGTAGAAGTATAAATCATTGACATCAAAAAAACCCCAGGTCAATTGTGACAGAAATACGAAGAGAAACCGCCATCTTGTGGCTACAGATAATGACTTTAAAAACTGAAAACACAGGGAATCTTTGTTGCCTTCCTGTGGCATATCTGCACAATGCTTTAAGACATAAACTCTGCCTTGTATTTTGTTAAACAGCGCATTTCGCAGCTCATGCTGAGAATCCAGTTTGTCACACAAACTCTTCTGGTCCTAGCGGCACCTGAACCAAGCTTCAGTTTACAAACCAGGAGCCAGTGCCTGCAACTTCGTTACGCTGAACTCTACAAGAAAGAAGAAAAAAAAAAAAAAAAGTCTCTCATGGAGTAGCATGTATCACTATTTTAACAGTATCCCAATCATGTAAAGTAAATGGAGAAGAAAATACAGCCATACAAAGCTATATTTACAGTCCTTCTTAACACCTTCATTTTTAACTACCATTTAGCAAATTTTATTTGTACAAGTTTTAAAGGAATAACAAGTGTTGACTTCATACAAAATTAACTTCGTTCACCTTTTCAAAACATTATGTTTGTCTTCCTCTATTGTTTCTCTTCCGTTCTCAGGATATGTGAGCTCTTGAAGAGCAGCAGAGTGTGAGCACAAACTGGCTGCTAGTAGGGGCATCTGGACAGCTGTGAGTAGTCCTTCAAGTTGACTATCACTCTTAAGAGTGAACTCCAACAGTTCTCAGGGCAAGTGCAGGCTTAGCTCTTTTTGCTAAAAGTTATACTAACTATTTGCTTATGTTGAAAGAAGAAGAAAAGTTGGAGTTCCAAATTCAGCCACATAACTTCCAAATTGCACATGATACTATTGTATGTATACTTGGCTATTTCTTACTCTTTTGTTTATATTGGGACAGGTTTCTCCTAACTTGTCGGGCTTCTCTCAGCCTCTGATAATTAAGGATTTGAAGGGGGGTTTTGAGATCAGTGAACTCATCTTATAACGTCTTCATTTTGAACACAACGTTTCTAATAGTTGACTAGAAAATCTTGAAACAGCAATGGTCAGGTCAGCTTTTGCTCTAAAAACAATGCCTTGTATGGGCGAGAGGTTCAGATGCTTGTTTTCCAAAGTTACAAAAATGTTAGTTGCAGGTTTCTTAAAGTTGTACTAAAAGCAGAAAACTGTAGACATGACTCGGTAAGAACAGGAAGATGAGCAGAGAAGACTGCTATAGGGACAGCAGGGTGTCTTCGAAGGTTATTCATAGATGTCTTAAGTATTAGTCTTCTGACCAATTTTGTAAATATACTTTATATATATTTAATATATCAATGGCAACTCAAAACATAGGCTGTACTTACATTAGGAAGCATCGTCAGTGTAAAGGATTGCCAGAATATTACACAGGAGGAACTGGCTGACCTCGAAGACTTACATAATGCAATATCCCAAAGAGCGAGTTCAACAAGCACTTTAAAAACGCCATTAGCTAAGATCATCTTTAGGTGCTGTGCAGGGGAGAAGACTTGGTGCCTTTCAGCCAGTGCAGCTGTGAAAAAGGCTAATGCAGTTCTGGAGTGGAACTGTGCAGGACAAGAAAATAATGCTTTGCATAATTCTAGTCATGAAAATAAACTTAATGGTGTTCCAGTATTGAAGGGAATGAAGATCCACCCCGTTAGGAAAAACTTAGGAAAGAAGACTGCATGGGTGATGTTTCTGAATTCTAAAATAATTGCAGAGAACAAAACGTTCTAGAACTATGAAAGCAGAACAATAAAAATTACCAGGGACAAGAATAAATTGACATACCACTATTTTTAAGCTTAATCAGTTTATGGAATAGATCATATGCTGTGGATGCCTGTGATACTAGGGAACTAGCCTTGGGTCATCAAGTGTTGTCACCTTGTCTTGTATTACTCAAAGTACAACTAATTTTTCCTTGTAAATTGTTATGTAAATACATGTTCTCTGAAACAGTAGTAATTGAGCCTCCTCATCTTCGGACAGAGAGAAAAGGAACCTCTCAGAAACCCTGACCAAAGCAGAAAATTCTGTACTTCTGAAGTACTGAGCAGATGGGCAATTCCAAACTATCTGCATGAAAATGAAACAGCACCTACGTATGGATATAGTGTCTGTCTGTCTTACCAATGTATTAAATTTTAGATTATATTCTTCCTCTTAGGCAATGTTACAATTCTCTGGCTTGCACAACCACATTACAATTTCGTTGTTGAAACTGATGAGGGAGTTACTCTTTTTCTTTTCCCAGACAGGGCAGACAAACAGTTTTTGAAACATCTGTACTGTATTATTTCATTCTTGCATTTTGTCTGAGTAAGATGTCATACTACAAGTCTGGAATGAGACTGGAAGGGCTTAAGACAACAGTCTTCAGCAATTCCATATATTCTGTAGTAAGCTGTGAGGACATTTCCTCCTGCTGCACACTGATACATTCATGAACCGGTGAAGAACTGCACCTGTTGCACAGAAGTACACCCTAGATTTGGTGGAACAATTGATAGTTACTTTATTTCTTTGAAAAAACCCTCAGGAGCCCATTTCCATACTTTACCTTGGATACCAGCTGCGGTTTGGGCACTTTCATGAGATCACAGAGACAGTTGCGTTTCTCTCTTACTACTGGCAATTCAGCCTCCCTGCATGAGGAAGTATTTTCCAGTTAATTCTAAAATTAAACCCTGAAGTTGGCTACATACATACATACAACTTCTTAAGCTATCCATTTTGTCTGTACATTTCAAATTGCAGAAGTTTTTGTTGTGTCACGGTTTAAGAATAATGTAACATTTTTGTACCGTAGTAAGCCAGATAAACCACAAATACACAGCAGGTCTTCCAGAAGTGACAGTTACTAGTAAAGTGTTTGAGACTATTCTTTTAGATTTTTGTGTTCCAAAAAAATAACACTTATTCATACAACCCTTTTCACTAATTAATTCTCTAAATTTACAGCTCCCTTTTGCTTTAGAAAACTTCACATCAAGAATTTAAATACATGTCACTAGATGTGGAGAACATTCTACTAACTAAAGGAGCTTTCTCCTGAAATTGAAAAGCCAGACCTAAAATTTGTGAGTCTTTTCAAAAGTTTCTGAAATAGGGTGATGGCCCATGAGATAACTTCCTCAAGAACTGTCAGTTACAAAAAGCCCCCAAATGCCAAAAATCCATACAGACAACATTCTTTTCTTTGCTGTAAAAAAATCTACCAGTCTAACTGGAATGCTGTGAGACTGCTAGCCTTAGTCACCAATTCAGTAATTTCTTTTGTTTTTCTTAACAACTGTAAAAGAACTATTAAAAATTTAACTCTTAGCACATAAAGAATCCAAAACTACAGAGAAAAAGCATAAAGGGCAAGTTAGAAATAACCTGAACTTTTTTTTTTGACGCCTTAGACAATTTGTTGTTTTTAATACTGGAAACCTTCCTGTAGCTAAACAAAATTTATTATTTATACAGTAATTTGTTTAAACTCTGAATTACACAGTTGTATGATAAACTCTCTGTAGTGCCAACGAGGAACAAATGTGTGTATGCCAGTAATTATCATCTTCCCCAAACACTAATTCTCATTTGGCTTCCTGAAGTTAATGCTTATTGTCATTCAGAATTTATTATGATTGTTTTAGCACTGAGAGAGCTTGAGAATAACAAGCAGCTCTCTCTGACACTCAGCAATGACTTCAAACATCTTCTTTTGTAAACAGTTCAAATCTACCATGATAAAACAATTAAGTTGTAAGTAAACTAGCTCTTCATCTTTCATCTTAGGGCAGTGGACATCAAGCCCTGAACTAAGACAGAATAAAACAGGCAGCCAGTCACACCTTGAAAATGACACGGTGAAAACAGAATATCTAGTTTTGTGAAGTGGTTTTTAGAAAGTATTTTGCTTTGTTTTAGTAACCCATTTACGAGTAGAGCTGTACTACCACAGCTTTTTCTGTAGCCATGCAGTGTGTACCACTTCTAATTCTGGTATTGTAAACATCCCTTTGTGACAGCAGTCATCTAATCCTACTCAGTTTTCTCTGTTAACAAATTCTTTAATGTAACTTCGGAGCAAGTCTGCTCTTAAATTCAGATTTCATAAGCAAGCACTGAATCACATTAAACACAATACTAAACATAGACAGGTAGTTAAGCAAGTAATTTTAACAACAGGCCGAACTGTTGATAACCAATTCTTCAAATCTGAGACCGTTATTCTAATAACAATGACAAACTTATTTGGGAAAAGAAAACTATGAAGTTATTTATGCTCCAGCACAGAAACAAACTAGTAAGTAAATAAAAGTTAAATAATGTAAGCATGCAGTCTGAAGATATGTAAACCACAACCTTAAGGGGTATGTGTTCTTTGAAAAAGTCTAGGTTAATTTTATTTCCATGAAACATCAATGAAGACAAGAACCCTTTTAATATAACGACAAAATAAAATACATTGTTTTTTCTATCTGTCTATTCTCACGTATTACCTTTGACTACTGTTTGAGGCAGGGTGTTGGGCTAGTAGAACCCTCACACCCAGGAGAGTTGTCTGTAACAAGGAAATTGTTTAACGTGGCAGCAAAAATAATAAACTAATTAGTATCTTAAAACTCCGTATTTCCTCAAATATCTGAGGCACGCAGTCTTTTATAAACTTTTCCAGATGACTATAATGCACAATGCTAAAATCTGCAAAAAGGGAAAAAAACAACAGTGCCAAAATTACGGTGAGTATTCCCTCCTCCTGTCACTTCAAAGGTGCTGACAGAACGAGTTCCTCCTGCCCCTGAAAGACACTTGGCTGCTTTGGTGACTCTTGCTCATGAAGAACAGCACCCTATTCCCCCCTGCCCTTGGAAGAAGCTAGTATTACAGGTAACAGTAGGTAAAAAAAATGAATGACGTTATATAAAAGTGGTTGTTTAATTCATACCATCATATGCTTGGGAAATGTCTAAACTGTTCGGATTCAAAATACTTGCTTGAATACAATGTTTGTAGCATTTTGAGTAATTACATTTCATGGGAGATTTGAGCTGTTCTGCTAATTCTGTTGTTTTGCAGCTTGTAGAGATCCTTCCTTGTCCCAAATCCTGCCACTGCTCATAAATGCCAAGAAACTGTCTGTGCAGTTGAAGTTTGACTGTTTGCACAGCCCAGTCTCTCTCTCTTTCCTGGAGAATATCCAAGACTCACTCCCTTTTTACGTTGTTAGAAAAATACGGATATTTTACTTTATCTAGTGGTGATGATTCTATACATACCACTTCCAGTGGGACAATATACTAGATAGTTCTTTAACAGAAGAATTCTTTTCAGCAATGCTTTTCTGGCCTAGAAGCAATAAATAGCTAAAACTATGGTATTGTTTCTTATAGCTTCCTTGAGAGCTGAGGGCAAAGGCATGGACTTTTTTTTAACTTCAGTGGTACAAAAATTATTTCAGCTCTTACTACTGCTATCTGGCAACAACAAATTCACTTACCAGTTGGTATCACTGAGTATGGTCATAACCTCATCCATAATGGCAGGATCAACTACATCACTGTAGGTTATCAACATTTCGTAAACTTGACTAGCTGTTGTTTTCCGTATCTATGGGGAAGAGGCAGAGGAAGCTTTAGTAAAGTATCTGGAGTCCTGTATGGAAGAGCCCAGTGCCATTACTGGTACTGGTTCCTCATACTGACCATCATTTTATGGTGGACACTTTGTAATACTCAGAACTACAGTGTATTCGTTCTTGCCTCTGACAGCAATTTGCTGCAGGAAGGGACTTCATTTCTGCACCTTAAGGAAATTCATGCTGCTACAGTCGGTATATTTTCACTAAACTTTTGCAGTATCTCAGATTAAGAAGGCTACAGCTCTGTCCCTCGCAGGGAATGAATTAAAATGTTTAAGACTGGCCCCACTGGAACATTTCTTTTCTTGAAATGACTGACTGAGCCAAAGTCTGGCTCTAACTTTTGTTGCTGTAGGCTCACAAAACGGATTTCCCAGTCTGGAGATTCTAAGAGTCAGCAAAACTCTTGAAAAAACTGTTGGGAGATAGATGATGATGCAAGTAACATTAGTTTTTTACACTCCACTTTCCAGAAGCAGTTAATTTGCAAGTATTTTTCCCAGAGCACTGTCTAGTAGTGATGGTGGTGTGCGTACAGAAAAAGCTAGCTAGGCTCATTTCTGAAGTACGACGCATAGAAATGTACTAAATGGAAAACAGCAGAATTGCAACAAAAACAAATTCTGTTTTCAAGAAAGCCTGATGATAACGAAAGGCAGGCAAAGAAATTACAGCGTTATTTCTGGAGGAGTAGTGCCAAATTGAATTGACCCATCTGTAAAAAGAAAACATATTTATGATGTAAAATACCAATAAAACATGAAATTGAAATGCGCTCTTTTCAGTTCTTACATTGTGCCCTTCCTGTAAAGGATTCTTCATGTAGCAAGTACACACAACATAGAAGCAGTTGGACTAGAAATCTGAAGTATCAAACTTTGCTCAGCACCGTATGATTTTAAGCTTATCAAAAAGTAATCAGCAAAAGTAATCACTGTTAGAATAAACAATGTTGGTTTGCACTGGCCCGACACCAGGCTATTCAATGTGTTCTCAAACCACTTTAAGACCTCGTGGGTTTTCACGTTCTTTTTATGTGCCCTTGCAATTACTTCGGACAGCCTTTGTTTCTCCTGTGCCACTCGGCTATAGATGCAGCTTAACCTGTAGCAGGTTACTCACAGGAACATCCACAACCGCTCCCAGGTAAAACCCTCGTATCGAACACCAAAGCCCCAGAGAGCTGCTGTACGTGTTTGGTTGTCACAGCAGCTGTAAGTCAGGGCTCCCAGGTCGTGTACGGTGAAGATAGCCCCTCTCTCAAAACCCTAAGTCAACAAAAATTTTAAAGGACTACAGTAATAGTATTCCACGTATGATCTTCTCTTACACATACTGCGTAATAACTCGGGTTTCGTGCCCTACTTCAGTTAGTTATATGAAAAAGGTAAACTTCTGATAAAACTTTCCTGCGTTGCACAAGCTTTCGTCACACCTCACAAAAAGAACAAACGTATTTCTCTTGAACCAGAACTACTACTACAGTCTTGCTGCTATCAGAAATGCCACAAAACTAACAGTAATTTATCTGATTTGAGCTTTCAAGCACTAAGTGGTGAACAGATCTTCACTGTGCTGGGTGCTGCGTAAAAGAAACAAATGAGTTGCTTCTAATTTAGAACAGTAAGGACAGAAGGTGGAAAAGCAGTATGTGGCATAGCCAGGTATGCTGCAAGGATCCAGTAGCCTGTTTCAGGTGGCAGCACTGCAGATAGCAGACCCTTGAGAAATAAAACCTATTCCATACATTAACACCTCTAAAAAAGGATGCTGCTTTAATACACTTGAAATTGGTTTTTAACTTGTAAAGCGTTTTAAATAATACATCTGATAATATGCAGTGTCTTCGCTACTTACTACAGGAAATGGATGGCAAAGAAGGAGAAACAACTGAAATAAAACTTTCTCTCTCATGTCCCCTTGAAACTGAATCAGGCCACAAAACCTAGAAAACATAAGAAAAAAAACCAGATCTTGTGTTATAACTGCAAAAGTACATTTTGTGGATCAGAATGAAGATGTGTATCAGAAAAAAAGGCGGGAGGGGAAGCTTTCCCCCAGGAAATCTTAGTTCTAAGTGCTGTGGGAAAGCAAACACTGAGCGTAAGCGTACTGAAATCCTTAAGGGTTGCTGAGATGCCACACATCTATGCCAAGTACAAATATGGTTTTAAAGTTACTGACTGGCAGCACTGAAATCTGAGCGCTAAAAACCACGAGTGAATCGAGCTCTCGCATGGAGAACAAAAGGAGGGGGTAGGCTGTGCGCAGAGGATGCACTTCAGAGTGAAAGATGAATTCAGAACATGGGCAACTTCTCATTTTAGGTTTTCTTGTGCTCTTAAAATATTATCAATGAAGAAATGAAAGTCAAGAAAATCTGCTTGACATTGTTATCCCTGAATAATTTTGCCAAGTTTCTGCCAATGAACCTTCGTTCAGCTTTGCAATGCTTTGTCTTTTTTTCCTCTCCTCCCCCAGTACTGTCTTTCCTGACTGGTATGTTTTTGTTTTGCCTTCTCTGCTATCTGAACTGAGGGCTTTTACCCTAAAGCCAGACGAGAACTTTGCAGATGTTTTTAGCTCTTTCTAGTGCACATATCAGATCTAATTAATTATACATATTTTGCATTGGCACCAAGCCAATCTTCCTACAAGCAAAAAGCAAAGGATTCACTCCACCTTTTAAGAATATCAACATTTTAAAAATGATTAAATTTTATCAGATCCTTCATATGTTTTCACCCCAACCACCCAGAAGTACATGAAACTCTCGCAACCTTATATTACATGTATTTGTGGGCATTTTTCATTTAACTTTCACATGAAATAGACCTAGCTGTTCCATCTGTACTTTAGTTTTCTTCACTTTTTATGAGCAGAGAAAAGATTACTTTATTTCGTCAACTTACACTCCTATACTGGAGCGAAGCTTCCGGATGTCTTTGGATCTTTTGATCTCTTCTTTACAAAGCGTAAATAACTTCACTGCAAAGGGCTGGCTGAAAATGGGAAAGAAAAGAAGATGAGCAATAGATTTCAGTAGACTTTCAAACACGTGTAATGATTGTAAAGATGCCAAATTAACGTTCAAAGGAGAGGAAAGACACAACGCAGAGCAGTACAAGCTTCTTCCACAACAGCACACCCTGCTTTAGGTGGACCTTTGGTAAAGACGCAGGCGAGTTTGGCCACCACGTTACTGGGCTTGCTTTTTTTTTTAATAACAGGGAAGGGAAGAAATTAGTATTAATTATTTACAGTGCTACTACCTATCTGCCAAGGAGTGAATTACATTTATCCAAACTGATTCAGTATATGCATGATAATCAGCTAGCCGTGGCTTGTGTTTACAACAAAGCATGGTATGATCAGAAATACTGTGTCAGGAATTAAAATATTCTATAGCCAAATAAAAATTATTTAGTCTATGTATCATTGTGGTGCCTTGGTTGTTCCCCAAGGTCTTCAACCAAACTTTACATAAAAGGGGGTAAATGTTGTTCTTAAATACTCTACCATTTCACAGCCCAAATTCCTTTAGTAATTCCAGACAACGTAATTAAACACAGGGCTTACAGTTCTGTTAAGTGTACGAGTCATGAAGCCATCTTTAAATATATTTAGCAAATTCTTTTCTTTTTCCACAGTCTGGGAAATGTGATTCTCGCTGCTCTTTCCCAGACACTCATACAAACACAAGTATTGTTAATATATTCCAAGGATCTATTAAAGAGAAGTAAAGAAGGAATATTGCTTTTATTTCAGTACAAATTATTTAATCTTTTACTTGCTACACTCAAAGCTGAAGTGCCATAGATGCAAAAGAAACACTACTCCGTATTTGTCTAGTAAGCACAATTACTTCTAGACCGCGTATTTTGGAAACCTCATTGTATTGTGTATGTAAAGCAGAAAGCAATAATACTAACATTTATCTTCTGCTACCATGATTCAAAGCTGTGGATAAAAACTACTCAAAAAAGCTGGGTAGTGTAATCTGCTGAAGAACAGGACATTTAAAACAAGATGTTTATAGGAGTGACAAGATGTTTTGTTAAGCTAATGCACCTTGTTATATATAGTTTTCCAGACAGGAGTTAGTGTTTTTTAATGACTACAAGAATTCCTAACAAAATACTGGCATATATTGGCAAATATTGACTTGGTTAAAAAAACTGAACAACAAACCATGGAACCATTAAGCCAAAGAATGCTTGTCTATGGCTGTCTCAATATTGTCCAGAAAACCACACTAAAAGAGTAAATAAAATTGCCAGGTTTTCAATGTTGATATTGAGGCTTCATAAGAAATTTTGAGAGCTGATAGTGGCTTTCAGGACCAAAGAGTCTAGGGAGGGCTGACTTCAAATACTTCCCTCAGAGGCTGAAAGAGGAAGTTCCTTGCCATCCATTGCCTGCAGTCACACCAGCACAGTTTCCACATGTTGAGGAGTATGATAAGCACAGAAAGCATGCACATAGGAGACACATGATGAGAATGACAGACATCTGCATGGATGAATCTCTGTGTGTGTGTCTACGGACACTGATTTGTGTGGGCAGGTGAGGGAAGAGCGTATCTGCTCTCTTAATTTTAAGAGGAGGTGTGGTTTTTCTTACCGTGGTGAAATTTCTCCTCTTCCCACCCCCAATTACACAAAGACATTGTGTAGACAACTAATTGCAATACCTGCAATGCATGCCTGGCTTTCAGCACAGAACAATGGCAATATAGTGAATTAGGTGAGATTTAAATTGGTTGAACAACAGGGACATCGCTGAGAAGTATAGCAACAAAGAGACCAATTGGAACAAGAGCATCTGGAATAAATTTCATACACATAACCTTATGTGCAGCATTTTGTGTT
Organism: Pandion haliaetus; assembly: GCA_013401275.1. Classification (NCBI taxonomy): domain Eukaryota; kingdom Metazoa; phylum Chordata; class Aves; order Accipitriformes; family Pandionidae; genus Pandion; species Pandion haliaetus. The sequence goes on along the minus strand of VYZV01001894.1, from coordinate 9,988 downwards.
TAAAACAGATGCACTTTCCTTTCTGTCATTTGCCAATTTCACATTTGTAATAACTAAACCAAACCTATGTGTGATCTCAAATGACTCAAATAGCTTGGCCTCTTTAAAGGAAATTGAGAAAATTCCTTCTCCTGTGTGGGCACAGTGCCAGCAGAAACAGAATCGACATCTGGGGAAAAGGGATCAGTCTAAAGTCTGTATGATGTAAACTGGGCACACGCGGTACTACAAAGAGGTGCGGGCTTCTTCCTCCTAAAGGTGAACTGAGTTTCAGCAGTTCACCTGACATCACCTTGGGTGCCTGTGACACCAGAGGACAGCTATTGCTATGCTCTTTGCTTCATGGTTTATTATGCAATAGCAGTGTAATTGCTTTAAAAAAAATCCACGGGACCACATAATACATAGAAATCATTAGTCGGAGACCAGCGGGGACACATACTGTCTTAAAACACGGTAAGACCACCAGGAAAATGTTACACAATGCGTTAATGCTTCTGCTGAATATGTAAAATATATACACATAAGAAAGAGAAATGCCACTTTTACTTTTTACTCCAGAAAACATTAGATCCTGAATTGTCATTCAAAGGCTATTCTGTTCACATGGTACGTACCGAGTATTAGACTAATCTTACTGTGCCTCCTAAGGAACTGGCAAACTATCTGGGCTCTTGGCAGACTGCATGTTGCCCTTTGCCTCCAGCAGTCTCTCTAATCAATAACACTCCGTACATTATTATGAATATGGCTTCACAAATTCACAGTGTACACCGAGCTGAAATCAGAAGGTTTTGGGTTGTGCTACCACAGAGAAGAAATTAAATTTCAGCTGAAGACTGCCACCCTGTTTGGGGTGGGAGGGCACACAGGGCAGGGAGGAAACAGCAGTTTCACGAACGCTTCAGGCCAGCATACACCTGCACTGCTGCTAGAAGAAATGGTTCTCCCCCCCCACTTCCCTCCTTATTTTGGCACAATTTGTAAGCACACAGCAGAACAGATCGAGGAACTACCTCAAGCTGAATCTTACTGGAAGAAGGGTATTTTTAACCTGGGAACTGTTCTCTAATGCCATTCATCATGTAGCAATACAAACCATTCTTGCCAGTTCAAGGGAGCGGGAAACTCACGCTGGACGTGCAGGTTTATGCCAGCTTGAGACTAGTAGCAAGTAACAGCCTGAAAAATGGCAGGCAGAGCTTTTCTTTTCATACTACAGATTCAAACTAAGCCAAGCACAACAAAGAAAAGCTGTTTCTGATAGCCTTTTGATTACCCTGGTGATACTAAAGTTGATTCATTTCAAACCCCACTGGACAGGTATTTACCCTACACTTCGCTTCCCCGCTGGCAGGTTCAGCAGGGTCCTGGCAGAGAAATGACCCACGCATGACAAATAAATCTCACATTAAACACGAGCATTCACAATACGATAATGGAAGAGAAACACGCAGTGGTTCACTTGCCCTTCTGCACAGAGATCATAAGACCAGCCATAAAGAGAGCTTCACAAATGCTGAAATTAATCTACAAAACTACGCCAGAAATGTCAAGCTGCCTATTTTAAACTTTATGAGCTATATAGTGTGAAGAGGCAGGAAAATGCACCGCGGGTTACGTCTCTGCGGGGCAGGAGTGACACCATGTGGCAATTTGCTTTAACTGGAGCACTGAGCTCTTAACGAGTGTCAAACTAATTCAGCCAACAGCTATTAATCCTGTTTAAATTAAGCAGTGTAGGATATTACCTGCTCTGGACTGCTAATGTTTTATTAGAAAAAAAAGGCCCAGGATAGCGCACAATAACCATTTGAAACTTCAAAATCCATTTGCAAATACTATTTTACAATGTGACAGTTGACTATTAAGTGGCTGGTGTAGGCATAATCCTGATGCCAGACATCCTACAACCCAAGTTCCCTTGCTAAAACTCCACCCAGCCCAATGTGGTAAAAAATGAGGGAAGGAGACAAAATGGGAGCCAATCACCCCAAGGAATGCTAACGTTTCATTCCCAGCTTCTCTGGAAAGTTTTTCATTTCCTACATGACAAGCAAGAAGTTCACAGCAGAGCAGAAGCAACAGGGAAGCTGCTCACAGCAGTAAGACTGTCTGATTTCTAAAAACAACCATGCACCTCACCCCTCTTACTCCAGGCACACTGTACGTAGAAGTATCTGAAACTGCACACACACATGGCCTTTTCATGCCACCAGGCATATCTCAATTTTCAGGCTCATTCTGCATTGTATTTCTACATTTTTGTGGCACACAACTTTGACAAGGGAGTAAATGGTCTCACTCAAGAAACCAGGCCCAAAGTCACGCTTTTCTTCCATGCAAAAAGGAGTAGGTGGCATCCAACAGTGTGGGCGGGCAGGCCTCGGGGCCAGGATCAGTGTCTATCCATCCCTAACTATACCCAAATGACGTAGACTAAAATCAGAAAATGCAAACATTGCACTAAATGTAATTTTGGGCTCACCCATCTACCACGATCAGCTCTATCTGCACACAGGCTCTTAGAGCACAGCAGAACCCAGTACGTCAGGCTCACCTGGCTCTCCATGAAGCACACACAGTAACTCATTCATGATTACCTCTCAACCATAAGGTACCTGTATTACCAAAAAACTGTCACATGCAGGAACTAAATTGTCTGTCTCTTTCTAGCTGTCTGCAAACTTTCTAGAGCTCTAGCCTTCCAGAGCTTTTGTATGATCATGAGTTCTTGCGCTTCATGCCAGTATGTCATTCCCTTGCCATGAGAATGATCCACTGGGCTGTATAATTCTTTTTTTTTTTGTTTCATCATCAAACTGGAAGAAAATACATTTGAATGAGCTTCAAAATCCTTCCCCCCTTCCCCCATAATTCCCCTAGACTTTATTTCAGGCCCTTTTAATAAAGCATTACAATGGCACCACAGGATTGAGTTTGAGTCTTACACAGCAAACGCAGTGATGCTATCACATGCTTTCTGTTTAGTGACCCATGACATGGGAGACAGGCTGTACCTGGGATTTCCACCATAATCTATCATCTTCCCCAGCAGGGAAGAATGGAACCTATGTGGAAGTCCCAGATCACTGGCATGACCACCAAACCAAACAAGTAATATTCATTCCATCTGTGAATATTTGACTCATTTTAAATTCCCATGCAAAAAGGGACTGCCAAATTTGATTTAAGACAGATTATCTATTATACACACTTCAAAACAAGAGTAGACTCAATTAGAAGTTTTGGAGTGATAAAAGCTTTTCAAATTTATCTGCTGTGAGCAATTCTTGAATCAACAGATTCCAAATCCAGTATATGTGCTTGCAGGATTCACGTTGTACAATTCCCTCAAATATCTGTAGATGTGCCAAGATGCTGCCTAAGAGAGTTTTTGGAATATATTTTATTATTACTGAAGTTAAAGTCATTCTCTTCTGAAGCATCTGCAGAAAACCATGATTTCACATTGGAATATTTTATTCCATGTTTATCCATTCCTGAACTAAATACTTTCCAGAAGACTGAACTTAGTGTGGAAAAGCTGGGACATGCCTTTTTTATTATTCTTATTAGAATCTTAATTAACTTATTTGGAGATACATTAACAAAAGCGGTGGGATTTTAGAAGAGAGAGCTTGTAGGCATCTCTAGCTATTTTGCAGCATCACAACAGGACACTGCCATTGCTAAAAGCTCACAGTACAGTGAAGAATGTACTCCAAAAAGCATGCATTGAGGAAGCTAGTAAAGACAGACGCTAAATGGATGTGATACTGGCCCAAGCCTGCCAGGTGAAACATGCAAATTGAATTTAATTAATGTACTGGTTGTTAACCAATGAACCAATAACCAACTTCTACACTGATATGAGAGTCAAAGATTTTATCAAGACCCTTTCAAGGCTATCTGCTCCAGAATTTGTCACAGCTGTCCCGCTTCAGGAAAATTAAAACATTACTTCCATATACACTCACAGTTGAGAGTCCTATGCACCCACATCTACAGCAACATTCAGCAGCAATCAGTGTAAGATTTAAGAGGCCTGTTGCATGGTGGAAAATAAACAAAAGAGACTTTCAGCAACTTACTTCTCTTGCATGGTAAATATATCAAAACAGCCGTTTGCCAGCATTTGATCCAGCATTGTCAGGAGAGGTACAGACACCCTGATGAAAGAAAACAATTTAACAATGCAAATACACTTCTTGGCATACACATATACACTATTTTTAATTAGAAGCAAAGGAAGAAACTTCCTATCTACCTACACGTATTTAAATTAGAACTCTAATTTACACAGAGGAGGGTTGCTCGGTAACTTCTGTGTGTTGGCTAAATCATCCTCATTGGCTGAGAGGGGGACATTCCGTTACAGCCAAAAGGAAAAAACCTAATTAACAACACGCCTGGTTTAAACTTGCAGGGTCCTGACAACAAAATTAACAGTAGTAGAAAATACTAATTTATTTTCCAGGATATAAACAATGTATTCCACAAAACGTATCAGAAGTTACAACACCTTCTCACTACAGGTAATTACCAAATGAACCAATGCACAATGTGTCAGCTGCAGTAACTATGGTTGCGTTTCCCATTTCAATAGTTGAGACAAGAAATAAAATAAAACCAAAATAAAACTGAGAATTCTATTAATAGTTGTGGGCTTTTTTTCCCATAGGGAATATTTTCTATTTTGCACATATTTGATAAGTGAGGCTTAGAGAAATTCATCTCATTATGCAGAATGAGTAACCTTCAAAGAAAAATCTTCACAAGGAAATTACACTTCAAGTATTTGTGAAAAAACACTACCTAAACAAAATGCAGACTGCACTACACTGAAAAGTGTGCAGCAGTATATAAGCCCCAATATTGCATTATATAAAAACTGGTGCTTATCCCATTATGCGCAATATTAAACTATAGTAAATGCAAAATATTCTACAGTCGCTCCTTTGTTACACATTTTACCAAAGGCACTGCTGTACCAAACAGATGTATTAAAGCAAATTTACATGGCTCAGGCATACATCATCTAGGCATATTAAAAAAGATGTGCGGTACATCTGACTTCAAATAGTTCTGCTGTTAAAGATAAAAAAGCAAAAGAACAGCGTTACCGGTCATTCCGCAGGTTGTCCTCAAAGACCTTTAGCAACGTCTCACAAAAACTCTCCATAGCACTGGAATCATTCTGGATTTTCTTCATGTAGTCAAAAAGGCTCTGGGCAGAGTATCTGAGCTACAACAGAAGGAACATCAAATGAAGGCACAGGGAATAAAGCCCGCTGCAACACACATAAACACTGACTACACAGGATTACGCTTATCCCTCACTACTTGAGGTGTACACTTGCACCGTGAACACACTCTTCCAACAGCAGCCGAGTGTATAAATTCAATAACAATATTTGACAGGAAGATGACTATTTCACTTTCATTAATCCTTTTTCAAGGAAGGGGTTTTTTTCCTTTTTAAGTCTTGCCATTGTAGGAAAAAAGACCACATTAAAGGTTCATTATTTTCTTTCTCTCAAAATAAAATATCACCAAACCACTACAATTATCCTGCTTTACTTCAAATAATAATATTGTTATGGCTCTGAAAGTTAAAGAGTACACAAGATGTTCAAGAGGTAATATTTATTAAACAAGCTGATGTAACTGAAAAAGGCAGGCAAGCTCTTGAGCACATGGTGCAGGCCACACAAACCAGCAGTAAACTTGGGTTAAAAATTAAAAACAACTCAGAAATAATGACTCTTGGTTTAACTTTATTATGTTAATCAGCTAGTTTAGAAAGATGGCAGAAGGTTTTAGCCCCTATGTTCAAGGCTCAGCTGGAAGCAGTCCCTTTGGGTCACGCCAGCTGTTCAGTATCACAGGCTACAGCCTTCACACAACAGCTTCCTGCTGTCGTTCGTGGTCCCAGCTCTCCAGGAGCCACAGTGCTTCTGAGCACAAGCCAGGACAGCTTCTCCTCTCCCAGACCCACTCAGGCTTCAGCCTGGAAACCCGGACCTGCAGTGCGCGAGGGGAGAAGGCAGAGCCTCTGTGGGATCCCCCTTTCCTGCGGGATCCGTACCCCCAAACAGTCAACAAGTACACCCTGAAGCAGTGGGACGAGGGCTGCAACAGGATATATGAACGTCCCTACTAATGCTAAGATTTTCCATTTCTGGGAGAGGTAGAAATTTTAGTTTCCAGGCTCACCTTTTAAAATACTAATCGACTTCCCTTGAGGATGAGAAGAAAAATTTGGGGGTTTTTGTTACAGAAACTGCCTCAAAGGAAAGTATCTCCTCAAGGATAAACATCATCAGATCTTGCAATTTTCCTGACTCTGATGTGAAGGATTATCAGTCCTTCGGGGGCTTGGACAAGTCACTTAGGGAAGGGGGGTGGTGGTTAGGCGGTGTCCCCCTATAAGAAACTGGCTTACAATGAAGGGGGCTGTGGGAAGGGTAGGTGGGGCAGATCAGTTTTGAAGTAGAACTTCTTTCAGTTTTGGTTGCAAGTGTTAATTTTCTGTTGAGTCAAGAGGGAGCTGTAAGCAATAAGTAAGCCTATTCAGTCACTGGAGATTTTCTTTCTGAAGCTCATACTCAGCATTTTGAGAGTTCATTCAGAGGTGTAATCAGTTCCCTCGGAAGATCGANGAAAAAAAAAAAAAAAAAAAAGATCAGTATGAGAAGTGTCACAAGTGTCTTCCTGAAAGCAAAAGAGAGGAATCTCTATTCAAACATTTTATCTAATTTAAATTTTATATCAGGAACGTTTATGGGTGCATCAGCACAGAAGAACAAGAAACATTTCAGCCTTGAATCAAAGCTCTGAACTAGTTTTCAAAAGCTTTAGCCCACTTGTAAACAACACGGCACAGCAATCCATACTACCACAAAGTGGCACAGTCTGCTATTTTAACAGTTTGTTCTATAGCGAAACACTCTGGGCAACACAGAAGCAGAAATATTTCTTTGAAAAGGTCAAGCCATTTAAAGAAATCGTTCAGTTATTCTGCATTTCAAAATGACAGTCAAATCTCATTGAAAATTGTTTAAACATTTGTAAAAGCTAGCTATAGTAAACTGAAACACTGAATTGAACTGAATGTGCTGCTTCCGTGTGCCAGAAGTAACGTTGGTATGTTTCCCTGTACGCCGAGTATAAACTGTATCCTTACACTGGAAGGTCTTTACAGGATATACAATTGTAAGGAAGAGGGGTTTCCTGAAAAATTTAAACCTGCTTAATTATTGTATACTACCCTTTAAGACAATCTGTGCATTTAAGACCATTACAAATAAAGAAGAAATATTTTGTCTTAATGCCTTAACCTAGCAGAGATCAATTATAAGCAGAAGAAAGGTTACATCCGAGTCAAGTCTTGGGAAAAGATCTTAAAACGTGTATGGTTAACCATGTAATTTCCTCTCCTATTTCTTTTGTCTTTTAAACTACCTTGCAGATCTCTCACCATTTTTTGAAAAAAGCTTAATTACTCAGTGCTTTTCCTGCAGTGAAAAGGCAAGAATGGGCATGAAAGAAAAGGGCAAGCATAGCTACACGTAGGATGTTCCAACGCTGTGCAAAACCAAGACAGAGTAACAGGATAATTAGAAAAACTGTATGAAGAAGACAGCATTTCTTCATTAGCAAGTAATTAAACAATACAAAAGTACAGGTGTGGATAAACCATCACATAACTGCTTGGGAGACTCAAAAATGTGACATTTTCCAAATAGTCAGCATAGACCTTATGAACTTTACTGGAAGAAACTCCAACGTAACAAAAATAACGTTACATGAATGGGTTAAATCCGTTATTTCCTCCTTAGGTGAGCACTCTTTTTTCCCCAGATAACCTATGAGGACAATATCTGAGCTATAACCTTAACTGCTCATGAGTGCTTGCAGAGAAGAGCATTTCCAAATTTCTTCCTCATTTATGCAGAACATAGAATTTGCACTGTATCATATGTGTGACATTTACCTTTCCCTGGGGTTTCACAGGGACTGGGAAAGGAAATTAGGAGGTTAATGGGTTGGAACTGGGACAACTTTGGATAAGAATTTAAGAGGAGGCCTGAGAATGACCTTGTTCTTATTAAACATAGTAAAAACAGGGTTTGTCAAGGCTTGACTCTCCCATCATTTAAGCCAACAGTAGATACTTCAGTGGTAGGCAATATGCGGTAAGGTGAACAGCATTCAAAGGGACCATTCATCTGATGATAAAATTAAAATCCTAAGGATTTTACCTCCTGAACCAGGGGAGTAGTATGAGGAAGTGTAGCTACAAGCAAGGGGAGAATGCAATTATAGCTCTGGACAGGTGTGCAACGTATAAATAAGGTGTCTACACAAACCTTCATGAAATCGTTTCCTAGTCAGCTTGTTGCAGAACTGAAGTACAATGCTTCTAAAAGCAGTCTCAAGGCAACAAGTGGGACTGATATGGCCAAAAGAAAATTACCTTAGGCATCCAGTTTGTAAGAGAGCATTCAAAATCTCAGCTACCCGTCAGCTATAAAGATGCCCAATCCACATAAGGGCTCCGATTCTTACTTTGCAGTACTATCTTGGACAGACCTGATGAAAAAGCCAGTGGGGAATGATGAGAAAGGAAGAGCCTGTACTGAAGATGTTCAGTAGATCGACATAGCCTAGTGGTTGTCAGTCACCCATCTAACCAGTTGCCTCAGAGCCCCAGGCATCATGACACATTTCAGTCTTCTGCACCTAATGCACCACAAATGGAAGTCAAGCAAGTAACTACTGGGAAAGCTTGGAGAAAATCAGATGTACAGATAATTGCTAAACGGTCCGCTTTTCACAGAACCATTTCGATAGAGCAAGACCTACTCACAGACTTATAACAATCCTGTAACATGTGCAGAAGCAACCATGTTACGCTCAATAAATAACAGTGGGTTTGGATCATTTCTAATCCTGACAAACGTACAGTTCTGAAGTGACAGTAGCCCATTTTTCCAGTAACTTTTGAGAAAATTGCGTATCATTTAAATTTTAGCACAAGTGAAATCCTGTCTCCTTTGTTTTACTTGCAACACTCCTTTTAATAAGTCAAATAAAACAAATCTTTGAAGGTCAGTAACTCTTAAGACTCAAGTCAGTGATATTTTACGAGAAGTAGGAATATCGTAATTCACGCTATTTTTCTTCTTTAAAAAAAGAATGCCAAAAATTATTCTCAACTGTATTTTGCTCAAGAATTGTCAACCAAGAAAACTGACTTTAGAGCCTGTTCCTTCAAACTAAATATGCATTAATTTGCATACAATTTGTCACAGTAACCAGATGGTTTACAACATCATCTACAAATGTCCCAACATCTTCATTTG
>VYZV01001893.1:13827-23980 GCA_013401275.1 Pandion haliaetus | reverse complement strand
AATTTATATGATTTCTATGCAAGACGAACAGAGTCTTTCATCTCCACCACAAATGTGCTCTGTCAAAAATGACCTTGGTTCTCAATCTGTATTGGTAATTTATTCAATAAATATAAATTAAATTAAGAATCCTGTCTGTCCTTTCAAGTATTTTTAAAGAAAGGCATGGAAAGTACTTCTGGAAAGAACTATTCCTATGGCATGTTGTGCCTTATAATTATAACAGGCATTCACATGAAATAAACTCATTTGAGGCAATTATCATGGAGGACCAGACATGAGAAGTAGAAACTCATCTTTTTACATGAACTCAGGAACTGGTCTAACAATTCTTTTATTAAGAAAGACATTCACACAGACATTCCTATATGCTTTAATTATCTAACAGAGTTTTAACTAACAGTGTCCATAATTCTGATATTTCTATATGTGTTTATTGGTATATTTGCAATATATATTAAGAGCAGTTTTAGCTCTAGCCCTACTATTTAAAAAAACAGTTTAAACCCTAGTTTAAATCCCCAGTTCTCTGGATCCTGAATTTAAACACCTTTGATTTCACTGTGTGCCACAACAACAACAACAAAAGAGAAGTATTCTAGAACATCCTATCTGGCTTCTATCAAATATTTCTCACAGGACAGGATGAATCATCCTCTGGAATGTATTTTTTCTCTTGACTGATTATGAGATGGTAATATAGAGGGGAGGCAGATATTTCTTATCTGGACACCTAAATTTAGATGAGGTGAATCTCACCAAAATGCCTGGCATGTAGCCTGGCTCACATCCACAGTCTGCTCACACTCAGAAACTGTTACCAAAAGGAAATAATTAGTAATTGGTTCTGATATGGAAAAAAAGATTACAGTTTGTATTTCCAAAACTATTAGAATCAAAACCTCAACTGAAGAAAAGAACAAGTGTATGGTTCCATTTTCATTACTACTGGAACTGTACTGTATTAAATCAAGTGGCAATATGCATTTTATCTTGATCATCCCTGTGCCACTCGTTCATGATACAGAGTTTATATACAGAGGTTGTCAGCCTTAGTGCACTGAATGAACTACTTTAAACATTTTGAAATTTTTAAATGTTTGAATTATCAGAGGTAATTTATACCAGTCTACTACATTGCAGTGCATTGTTGTGGTATTTTTTCATTTCATAGTATAAGCTATAAAGTTCCTACTGTGAACGAAAGCTTCACAAAAAAGGAAATGGAAAGTTTACACTGAGGATTTCAACCAGCCTAGTCTCTTGAATATTGAATGAGAGAACAAACTGTGGCATACTTATGTGATGCTTCTGCTCTTAGTCTGAGGGTTTGACTAGGTTTTTTTGTTTAAGCATGGCAAAAAAGTTTTTAAACATGAAGACCAACAAACTTGGTAATGAGGTCCTCATTCTTCCTCCAAACATTTTCCTGACATTTAAACTCCCAGGAGAAGAAACAAATATGTTCATGGGGAGGATGCGTTCTTAATATGGTTTATGAAAGTAAAAGATATTTCTTTGCTAAATAATTATTTGNNNTGTGACATTAATTGAGGTTGTCTAACCATTCTAGTCTCCTTCAATGTGACATTTCCTAATAAATCTGCTTGTACAGGTTAGTTTCCTGTAAAGAAAAGTACTTTGATTCAGAACTTTTCCTTTTGTGTTTGAGGACAAATTATATTGAAATTTGTTTAATCCAAAGGTTGTATTGTATCTTCTCTGCTATTCAAAATACAACATTGTTGTGGAATTTCCAGGAGAAAATTCTAGAGAAGGCTGAAGAAAAAGGAGAAATGTGGAGAAGCCGTTTGTAGCATATCAGCTTTTCTTTAGTATCCTTGAGATGTGGCCATTTTTAGCTACTTCCCTATGTTTCTTAACAATCTTTCTACTGCAAAGCCTGCCTTGATAAAATTAGCAATGCTTCATGCCTTAGTAGGTCAGATTTCTACACCATTTTTCCACACAAATGTTCCCCCTCACCATCTCTGCATGCCTTTTCCTGTTATTGCTGCATGTCCTTGAATACACTGGCGAGGGGTTAAGATGACTAGCTCTCACTGACTCCATCCAGATTAACTCAGGTGTCTCTGCAACATGCACTTTTGTGCCCAGAGAATCAAGAAATGCCTTTTGGATTCACAGAGTGACCCTTCACTTAACATTTATTAGGCAGAGATAATTATCTTGAGTTCCTTGTTTCATGTTACCTCTCCAGCTGAGACCTCTTCTGTATGAAAAGCACTTACTAGTTTTTGGGTTTGTCCCTTCCAACTTTTTAAAACAGAATACCTGGTCATTCAGTGCCAATCTATGCAATGTACGTTGCCTGTTGCCCAACATATGATTAAGTGTAATTTGTTCCCAGAGGGCCATTGAGAAGCTGTAAAGTCCCTGAACTTTACGTTTGGTTAAATTGTTGGCAGTAGCCAACATTTGTAGAGAACTTACAGCATTTTAGGGGCAAGCCCTATGCTGTACTCTTGAAATATTAGACTCTGAAGAAGGATCCATAGAAGAGTAACACATTACCTACAGTAAAACATTAGGGACCAAATCATGACTTTCCAGTTCCAAACTTCTTTCTTAAATCCTCTGTTTTGAGTTACTCACAGGTCACATAAGTGGTATGTTTTATCTGCACATTCTTACAAGTTGTTTACCTACATTTATATACACATACACTCACAGATACATAAAGATTTATCTGATTTTAAGGGCAGTCCTTTGACTTTTTATCTTTTTTCCCTTTTAAATTTTTTTTTATTATTTTTCACTTTTTTAATTGGTCTGTAAAGAGGTGGATATTTGGACCTTCCAGTTGCTTTTTCTTCCTCATTTAAGAACACTAGTTCTCACAAGGTAAAGCGAGTTAACTCACTTTACTAACACTTTACTAACAATGGCTCCACCATAAAGTTTCAGAAGTTCAGACTTTCCAAATGATTAGTAATCCTTCCACTGATGATGCCAGAAAATAATTCAATTTTGACAGTAAACCTAGATGACCTCTCTGAAATACTTATTTATCTACTGAACTCCTCTCACTAAAATTAGGATATCAATATTCTGTCCTGACCTGACAGAGCACTGTATTCATCAAAAAAAACTAGACAGTGGTCTTTTCAGTTATAAAGCAAATGTAATATCCTCCTCTTTTCAAATGAGATAAATAAAAGATGGATATAAGACACTTATTAGTATTTTGCTTTTAATTCTTTCAAAATAATTATCTTGTTTTCCATGGGAAATGTTATCTGCTATAATCCAAGAATGAAGAATACTTACATCTTTCAAGAACTCCCTTATAACAAAGTACAGGCAAGATTGTACATACATTTCATTACCACTTGCAACAATGGAAACAGAGAAAGCAGTCACAAAAATTGGTGTTACCAGCATATATACCACACATTATATAACATGTGGAAGACAGATTTAAAAAAATAGTTGTTAAATATTAGAAAAGCATTTCAGACTATTAAAAGGGAGAAAAAAAAGAAAACACAAAAACCCCACAAATCCACAAAAAACCCCAAACACAGTCTTCAGTTTCCTTTTTATGTCCACAAGTCCTGAAGACAGAAAGACTCATAGCTTTCATATTAAGAGATTATTGTTCATGGAATGCCTTCAGCATGCAAAAGCACTGATAGGAGTCAAAGACACAAAGGCACAGGAGCTTTAAAATATGCATAAAAGCAAATTTAGACTGGAAATGAAAAGAGATTCTGGAAGACTTGAATTGGTGGTCACTAAAGCCTTACTGATTGTACAAAAGATTAGAGAAGCTGAAAGGACCTATTGACTTTGATATGAATAATCACCACAGATAACTGCTCCCCATAAAAATAATTTTATGGGTAGGTAGTATCCTAGGTTTATTTTTTAAAGAAGGCAGAGCTCCTGGGAAGGATGTGTACTCTGTATTGCAAGCCATGATTATACAGCTTCCACATGTAGACTGCTATTGCATCCAAGTCAAGCTATCCAGGTGGCTGTCTGTGCAGTTTCTTGAGCTTTTAATCTCAGCGCTCAGTATGGGATGCTAATGTTTTCAGTAAATTACAACCGTCTCCTTCAATTTCAGGTTACCACAGCTTATGTTTAATGAGAGCACTAACATCATTCGTTTGTTTCCATGTCAGCCAGATCTTCATATAGTCTATCAGCTTTTTCTGTTCCAAACTGAGTGGAAATTACCTGAATGAAATAAAACTGTGGAAAAAATATATAAAGCAGCACAATCCTAAAATATCCTACAATCTACTTGTTCACATTTTCAAAACTGGATATTTATCAACAGGTTTATAAATATGCTTATTTTTTATGTGCCAAAAATTTGTGCTTAAAATATGTGCTTAATTTTTCCAGTGTGTTTACACCCTTATCTCCATTTTCAGTTTAATTTTTCAGCTCGTTAAAAGCTCCACCCCCACATCTTTCAATATGGGGCCAAAATAAGCACTTGACTTACTCTAATTAGAATTAAGCTGTTTCATGCCTCATTTTCTGCCAAATCACTCTCATGATGCAGCTGAAATATTTCAGCTGTTGTACCTCTCGACCTGTGCCTATACATCCTTTCTTACTCAATTTTATCTTGCACACCAAATTAATTCTTCCTACCTAATTACCTCTATAACGAGGTATTTTCTGGGACCAGGTAGAAAGGAATCCCTAAAAAGTCTTGAGTTTCCATCTACAGAAGCCAGTTAAAGAAAAACAAAACCTTTGCCTGTGCAGAGAAGAGGAGAACATAGAAACACTGCTGTAAAAGGTGGTTGTCTGTGAAACCTCTTGTGATGTATAGTGAAGTGATCTAATCTAGTTAAGTGACAATGGTATAGCTTGAATTCCTTTTCAGCATAATTGTTTTGCTGAAATCCTTCGTTTAAAAAAAAATAAAAGTCTTTCAGGCTGGAATTTGTCTCTGCTGTAAAACAAGTGTTGTCAGTCACCAATTCCTTTCCTGTTTTTTCCCTTGGAGTTGAATGATCAAAATGTTTTGTGTAATCTACTGTCATGGTTTCAGGTCAGCTCAGCCGGTAACAAAGCACCACGAAGACGCTTGCTCAACCCCACCCCCGCACCTGGCCACACTGGGATGAGGAGAAAATACAAAGGCAGGCTCGTGGGTCAAGACAAGGACTGGGAGGGATCCCTCCCCACTTTTGGTCACGGGCAAAAGACAGGCTCAACTTGGGGAAGAAACAAAATCCATTTAATTTACTACAAATCAAAACAAAAACAAAACACAAGGGTATTAGGAAAGGAAAAAACCAAACATCAGAACCCCCCCCCCCACCCCTCCCGCCTTCCCAGCTCAGCTCCATTCCTGGTGCTTTCTACCTCCCCCCCCCCGGCAGCGCAGGGGAACAGGGGAAGAGGGTTGAGTCAGCTCGCCACACATCGTCTCTGNCGGGCTGCTCTCCAGTCTCACACTGCTTCAGTGTGGTTTTTACCATGGAGACATAGCCATCTTCGGGAGCCTCCACTCCACCGTTCACCCCCATGGGCTGCAGGGGGACAGCCTGCCGTCTCACCACGGGCTGCAGAGCCATCAGCCTCCTCAGGCGCCCCCTCCTGCCCCTCCTTCTTTACTGACCTCAGTATCGGTAGAGGTGTTACTCTCACGTTCCAACCCCCACACTACCGGTTCCCCTTCTTAAATATGTTCTCCCAGACGCGCTACCACCGTCACTCCCCTCCTAGAGGTGGGTCCGACATTTTGGCGCGGCGAATTTACCAGCAGCTTCTTAAAGGGGCTGCCTCTGCAGCCCCCCTCCCCTGCCACCAAGGAAAACCGCGCCACACAAACCCATAACATCTACCCTCCCCTGGAACCTGTGAAGGGACAGAGAGGATAATTAGCTCTCCTTGTTATTGGTATCGTCCATGTATATCTGCTAAATAACTTACTCTTGAACTACCACAGGACCTCGCTTGCCTGTCCAAGAAACTTTATTGAAGGGGAAATAAACTCATTTCAGCCATCTGTTCTACAATTATGATGTATACTGTGCCTTTTTCAGCATCTCAGTACTTCTCTAGTCACCAGTAAAGCACCATATGGAAAGGCAATGTCTTTTATTAAATCTGTTGACATTACTGAAAAATGAGTAAGCTTTCAGGGGCTGGAACCCAACTTTGGGATCTCCCCACATGCCTGGAAGCATATTTGTGGGTTTTAACTAAAACACTAATAGGTGTAATAAAAGTTACCACCTTTTCCTAGAAACTCTGCCTCATTTATATCCTTAGGCTGTGGGTAGGCAGGCAGTATTGTCTAGTCATCATGTGTTATGGGTTTGTGTGGCGTGGTTTCTTCGGTAGTGGGGGAGGGGGCTGCAGAGGTGGCTCCTTTAAGAAGATACCCGCCTCTGGCCCGGGACGACCCAGTCAGTGACGGTGGTAGCGCCTCTGGGAGAACATATTTAAGAATGGGAACCAGCAGTCTGTGGGGGATTTGGAACGTGAGAGGAACACCTATGCAGACACTGAGGTCAGTGAAGAAGGAGGGGGAGGAGGGGCGCCTGAGGAGGCTGATGGCCCTGCAGCCAGTGGTGAGACGGCAGGCTGTGCCCCTGTAGCCCATGGAGGTCCATGCTGGAGCGGAGGCTCCCGAAGATGGCTATGTCTCCATGATTAAAACCGCACTGGAGCAGTGTGTGACCGGAGAGCAGCCCGTGGAAAGGACCCGGCACCAGGGAAGTTCGGGAAGAACTGAAGCCCACAGAAAGGACCCACACCAGGGAAGTTTGTGAGGAACTGCAGCCCACGGAAAAGACCCACGTTGGAGAAGTTGGTGAAGGACTGTCTCCCATGGGAGAGACCCCATTCTGGAGCAGGGGGTGAAAGAGGAGTCCTCCCCCTGAGGAGAAAGGAGCGGCAGAGACAAGGTGTGGCGAACTGACCCTAACCCCCATGCCCTGTTCCCCTCTGCCGCCAGGGGAAGGAGGGAGAGAGAACCACATGTGGAGTTGAGCTGGGAAGGTGGGAGGAGTGGGGGGGGACGTGTTCTGATGTTTGGTTTCCCTTCCTAATATCGTTGTTTTTTATTTGATTGGTAGTAAATTAAATTGATTTTATTTCTTCCCCAAGTTGAGCCTGTCTTTTGCCCGTGACCATAAGTGGGGAGTGATCCCTCCCAGTCCTTGTCTCAACCCACGAGCCTGCCTTTGTATTTTCTCCTCATCCCAACGTGGCCAGGCGCAGGGGTGGGGAGTGAGCGGCTTCGTGGTGCTTTGTTACCACCTGGGCTGAAACCGAAACCATGACAGCATGTTATTTCAGTTTGTGGTGTTTCCGACACTTGCCCTGCTTCCTTCCTGCTTTCAAGATTGTGCACCATTCTATAAACCAAATCATGAAACAAGAATGCTGTAAAAAAACAAGTGGAAAAATTGTGTATTTTTATGTTGTTTTGTTACTGTTTTTGTGGGGAAGGGGGGTTGCTGAATGAGCTTACTGTGCAGCTCTACCAATATGTGTCAAGGAAGAATTGGTGTATGCTGGAATCAGTGAGAGCTGACAGGAAGCTGGGACTGTCTTAATGTCTTAACAGCATTGCTGCTGGTGAAGATACACCATCAAATCCTTGCCATTGCTACAACAAACACATTACTATTAACAGTCCAATAGAATTAGCAGCTTCCTCTACTGAAAAATAGATCAGCTGCTTCTCTGACAAACAGACTTTCAAACAAAAGATAAACTTCTGCTTATCTCTTCATTTCCAGAATTTTGAAGAGGTCCTCTTAAGTCTTTAGATCTCTAGGGCTACAGTGATTACAGTGTTATATGTAGTTCAGTCTATTTGCAAGGGAGAACTTGCTTTTTGGCAGACTGAGATCACAGCTGGGCAAAACTCTAATTTTATTAATACAGACATTTCATAACATATGCTAAAGAATAATTTCCCTGCTATATGTGAAGGCTTGTGTCCCATTGGCTTGTGAACATATGCAGCTTCACTTGCTTCTGTTTTCCATTGTTTCTGTTATATCAGGTATTTTAAAATAATTATTTTTATTACATACTTGCCTTAGGAAAGTCAGAAAATATAATTGGCTTACACACAATATATTCTGGGATTCCAAAGCTTTTGTCTCCGAGTAACATTGAAAGGTAGACAGGTTTGTGTAGGACATATTAGCATACCCAGTGCAATACAACTAAAGCGAGCTCATTTCCTTATTGGCTATTTCAGACAGTATAGGATGTAAATACTGCTAGTGTTCGTTGTTTTTGAGGTGGTCATGGAAAAATCTTTGGCTTTCATAACAACGTAGCCTGCATTTGGTCTCTTCCTACCACAGAATCACAGTAGACAACACCTATGTAAAAAAGAGAAGGAGTACATAGTTGGTTAAAATCAGAAAGCTTCATTCTATGTTAACATAATTTTAAAAATCTTTACAAGTGGGAAAAGAATTTGTCAGGTCTATTCAGAAAGCCTTATTGGCAGTGAAGAGCATTCAGTAATCCAGCAGCATCAGAATATGAATTTAAAAAAAGCAGAATCAAGTAAAAACTGAGACATTATACAAAATCATACAGTGCCTGCAAATGTCTGTGGCAGAAAACACAGAAATAATAATGCTAAAGAAACAAGAAAAGAAAGAGATTGTGAAATGCTAAAACATTGTGTCTATGAAAAATTCAAATCCAGAAATTAAATGTGTTTACAAAAATACATTCTGTGCACAAACTTAAGTAGGGAGGAAAAAAATGCAATTTTGGTTATGTAAAGTGGACACCTATGAAAATTTTTCTTTTCTTAATTCTGGCCACTGACAGATGATTCAAAGGTGCAGTAAGTTCTCTTGTGATACCTATCAAGTCCATTTGTATGTTACTTTACAAAAAATGTCATCCTTAATTTCAGCAGCCCCTCTTTCAGTGCCATGAAGCACAACTGGATTGTTTTGATTAGTTTAGCTTGGAGAACTATCCATGTTACTTCAAGTAATAAAACTGGTCTGTCATAATAGTGTCTGATGAGAGGCTGCACCATGAATCCAACTAGTAGATTACAATCCAAATGAAACATTTTTAGTTACAAATTATTACCCATTTTGTTCTTTATGTCCATTCTTCCTTTAGCTATGAGAAAAGTAAAAAACAACTGATAATTTTTCAGTGTCACTTTCAGAATTATGGGCATCTCAGCTGATTTACACTGACTCTTCTCCTTTATGAACTAATCAGTCATTGTCCCTGCAAGCTAATGTACGATATGTAAATCTGATCATATGACTTGCAGTATCCATTGCCTGTCTCTGGCTCTTACCAATCTGGACCATGTTTCTTTGGAAAAAATATTTTAAAACTGGTGGGAACAAACTGCAGAGGCAGAATTAACTGAGAAGCAAACAGAAAGCAGAACCAGAAAAGGAAGATATAAACCTATGCCTTCTCTTTAAAGTATTTCCTGTACGTACTCACATATCTGTTTTGAAGTAAATGAGTGAAAGATGAATCAAAAGGGGTTGGCTGATTTGGTTTTCAGGCAACATACATTTAGATACCTGAGCAGCTGAAGAAGCAAATGACCTAAAGGGACAGAATATGAATATATAACCTATTATCTCCGCAAAACGAATGTATTTACACTAATTTATACGCAATCCTTTCAGGTTGGGTGTTTCCACTGCATATGCCTTCTTTTTACACCTTCTGGGTGTTACGGGTTTGTGTGGTGTGGTTTTCTTTGGCTGCAGGGGAGGGGGCCTGCAGAGATGGCTCCTTTAAGAAGCTGCTAGAAGCTCCCCGGCACCAAAATGTCGGACCCACCTCTGGGAGGGGAGTGACAGTGGTAGCGCCTCTGGGAGACTTATTTAAGAAGGGGAACCGGCAGTGTGGGGGTTGGGAAACCTGAGAGGAACATCTCTGCCGATACTGGAGTCAGTGAAGAAGGAGGGGGAGGAGGGGGCGCTTGAGGAGGCTGATGGCCCTGCAGCCCGTGGTGAGAAGGCAGGCTGTCCCCCTGCAGCCCATGGGGGTGAACTCTGGAGCGGAGGCTCCTGAAGATGGCCATGACTCCATGGTGAAAACTGCGCTGAAGCAGTGTGAGATTGGAGAGCAGCCCGCAGAAAGGACCCGCGCCAGGGAAGTTCGGGAAGAACTGAAGCCCGCGGAAAGGACC
>VYZV01001893.1:1135-13581 GCA_013401275.1 Pandion haliaetus | reverse complement strand
CATCCTGCCCAGTCTTGTTCTCGCCCCACAAGCCTGCCCTTGTATTTTCTCCTCATCCCAACATGGCCAGGCGCGGGGGTGGGGACTGAGTGAGCGGCTTCGTAGTGCTTTGTTCCCGACTGAGCTGAAACCACAACACTGTGGAAAAAAAATATTGTGGGAAACTATCAGCTTTTTCATCTATTCTGCAAGCAGAGAAAGAAAGACTGAAGTACGAGGGTGATTAGCTGAAAATAATTTACCTTGCCTCAGAAAATCCAATTATATCAGAGGGGGAAAGAGAAAAAAAAAGGTTCTGAAGATGCAATCATGATGTTGTTGTTTAACCTGGCAGGCAGCTAAACACCACATAGCTGTTTACTCACTCCCCCACAGTGGGATGGGGGAGAGAATTGGAAAACAGGTAAAACTCATGGGTTGAGATAAAGACAGTTTAATAGCACAGAAAAGGAATGGAAAAAAAATAATAATAATTATAAAAGAATATACAAGTGATACACAATGCAATTGCTCACCACCCGCTGACGGATGCCCAACTACTCCCCAGGTAGCGGGCTGCCACCCCCCCACCCCCATCTTGGTCAATTCCTCACGGTTTTATTGTTCAGCATGACATCATATTGTATGGAATATCCCATTGGTCAGTTTGGGTCAGCTGTCCTGGCTGTGTCCTCTGCCAGGTTCTTGTGTACCCACAGCCTCGTCCCTGGCAGAGCAGCATGAGAAGCTGAAAAATCCTTGCCTTAGTGTAAGCACTGCTCAGCAACAAAACATCAGTGTGTTATCAACATTATTCTCATACTAAATCCAAAACATAGCACTATAACAGATCCTAGGAAGAAAATGAACCCTATTCCAACTGAAACCAGGACACATGAGAAAGTGGAGCACTGCAAAGGTCAATTCTGGATAGCATAGTGCCCTTTATGCTCCTGACCAAGTTACTAAGGTGCTAGAAGGCATCAGGTTAAAACAGCTTTATCTTACCTTGGACACACTTTGAGAAATCACATAAATTAAAAACATAACGGGATTTGTTTGGTCCTGGAAGACCAATACTCATGCTTTGATAAATTTCCACAGCAGCATCCACAAAGTTTGCTGCAGTCTGCTTTACTGCTTGAGCAAATCCTGCCAAGACCTTCAGGATAGTCTATGTGCAAAGCAGACGCAGAAGAATAAAACACTCAGAATGCAATATGCAGGAAATTTACTTTTTCTTTGGTTATTAAATACCTTCAGTCCCATTCTGTTATCATTTAAAGGAATCTCAGTTGAAAAATTTAATGTAACAGAAGACACACACATTAACCACAAAACCGTAGCAAATTAAAGTGTTAATTTAAGAATTATATTAGTTCAGTTCAGGAATTATCTGGAAGGTGCCTGCCTTTAGTCTTCTAATTCATAGCCAGACATTTACATATGAAAGAGACTGGGTTGCAGGGAACAAATTAATGTCTGTGTCAAGAGGGAAAGGGCCTTGGGGAAGAGCGCTTGAGTACTTTGCACTCCATCCTCTCTGAGCTTAAAAGCTATCTATGTCCAGATAATCTAGACAAAGTGCATGGATGAAAAAGCAGCCCAAGGACAAGGCAAATATGTGATGAGGTCTGCACTGACCCAGTGGAGAGATACAGGTCAGTTCCTTTACCTTGTTCCTTATGTCCAGAATTCTCTCACACTCTTGTTTTCCTAGCACAGAATCTCCTTGGCTGAAAGATGCAAAAAGTTACGAAAGAAAAGAAATGTGGAAAGAAGGGTTGAAATAAAAATAAATGTGAAGGATGAAGGGAAACAGAGACAATTTAATTATACTGCAATATGACATTGTGCTTTAAGATTATTTTCTCCCCCTTATGTAAAATGTAAGGGCTGCTGACCTGAAAAAACGAATTCAGGTTATGCTCTGAAGGTGTTAGAAGGTACAGCATAGCAAAACATTGGAATAAAACATGGAGTTACAGGATTATGTCAAAACATATGGAAGACATCCCAGATGGCTACTCCAAGGGCAAATTATGCCTGACCAATCTAGTGGCCTTCTGTGATGGAGTGACTGCATCAGTGCACAAGGGAAGAGCTACAGATGTCATCTACCTGGACTTCTGACAGACATTTGATAAGGTCCCCCACAACAACCTTGCAGCTAAAATGGTGAGATACGGTTTTGATAGATGGACTGTTAAATGGATAAGGAATTGGTTGGATGGCCACATCAAAAGAGTAACAGTCAATGGCTCAATGTCCAAGTGGAACTGGTAATGAGTGGTGTCCCTGAAGGGTCCATACTGGGACTAACACTATTTAATTTCTTCATCAATGACAGAGACAGTGGGAGTTTCTGTGCACCCTCAGCAGGTTTGTGGATGACATCAAGCTGAGTGGTGCAGCTGATATGCTTGAGGAAATGGATACCATCCACAGGGCCTTGACAGGCATGAGGTTTAGGCTTACATGAACACCACAAATTTGAACAAGGCCAAGTGCAAGGTCCTGTGCCTGGGTCAGGGCAATCTCCACTATTGATAGAGGAATAAATTGATTGAGGAATAAATGGATTGAAAGTAGTGCTGTGGAGAAGGACTTGGGGGTACTGGTGGATGAAAAGCTGGACATGAACCAGCGATGTGCACTTGCAGCCCAGAAAACCAACCATATCCTGGGCTGCCTAAAAAGAAGCGTGGCAGCAGGTCAAGGGAGGTGATTCTCCGCCACTACTCTGCTCTCCTGGGACTCCACCTGGAGTTTTGCATCCTAGGGTCCCCAGCAGAAGAAAGACATGGACTTGTTCAAGTGATTCCAGAGGAGGGCCATGAAAATAATCGAAGCTCTGGAAGACCTCTCCTATAAAGGCTGAGAGAGTTGGGATTGTTCAGCCTGGAGAAGAGAAGGCTCCAGAGAGACCTTGTTGTGGCCTTTCAGTACTTAAGGGGGCTTATAAGAAAGTCAGAGAAAGAGGTTTTTACCAGGACCTGTAGTGACAGGACAAGGAACAATGGTTCTCGAGTGAAACAGGGTAGATTTACACTGGATATAAGGAATAATTTTTTTTTTATTATTTTGAGGGTGGTGAGAATATGGGCAATGCAAACTGCTACTGCCATCCTAAGAATGATCCAAGTGAAGGCTGGTGGGACTGGTGCATCACAGGCAAATTAATAAAAAATCAGTGTGGTTAAGTGTACTTGTATATTTTTATTCAAAGACAGTTAAAATTGTATAAGGACTCTCCTAATTTTTCAGAACAATCTACTGTTTGCTCACAATGGTTTTACAATATGCTAAAATTGTTACTTACAGAATTAATGCCCACAATTAATGGCTGCACTAGCAGAAAGGCCATTGTTCACTAACTTGCATGAAGAACAAGACAGAAAAGAGATTCAAACCTCCTTGTTAATTATCCACTTCAGATCTCAGTTTGGAAATGACAAGGTCACCCTATCTTAAAAATTAATTTCAAGCTTTCCTCCATATGATGAAATGAAGCTCTCTTTCTAGAGGAAAATTCTGAAAAAGAGGGCTCCTATACTTTAGCTTCAGCCTTAGCACCAGTGCTTTATGAAAGAAGCACCAGGTCACTCACACTCTGCACAGGTCCATCTTTCTGTCCTTGAAATGGTTACAATATTATTTTATCAGCTTTCACAGGCATGTTATAGATCCAGTATATTCATTTTAGTGCTATGTGTGGCATAATATTTGAGTATCCTCAGAGAGGATGTATACTATAACATACAGTATACTACCAGAATTATAGATTTAAGAGCTTTATGAGGAAGGCCTCAAAATTAGATAAGGTTGTAATGAAATTTTACTTCTCCTCTCTTGTTTCTGTGCAGATTACTGAACAGATGGGTTTGACACATCATTATTATTATGCGTACAAAGTTTCCATTTAAGCTTGAAAGAGCCACGAAACAAGGAAGCCAGCACAAGGAGAGCATTCTTGCCAGCTATATTGCTGCTGAGATATGTGAAAATCACTGAAGATTGAAACAGTTGTAGTTTACACACCTCTGTTTGTATCATGTTCTCGTAATCTGCACTACAGTCCTTTTGTGCTACAGAATCACCACTGACAGACCATGGACCTGCCTTGGCAGGGGAGAATTTCCCATGCTTCACAGAGATTCTGGATTGGTCAGGTCCACCCCAGACAGATCTGTGCCATATATTATAGAGCACCCAGTGGAGACTTCTTCAGTCAATTGCAGAAAAGAGGCAGTTTTAAAACACTCTGCCCTTTTCTTCCCTATAATCAAACAACTTTAAGTCCTTTAATGTCTTTGTTGCCTCAGCAAATGTTGCTGCCGTCTTCAGTACACAACAGATGACAAAAAAAAGACTGGAACTTTAATTCATAAAATTGATTTGTGGTGCAGCAGAGGAACAAGCACTAAATAAGAAGCTAGGAAAAACAAATAATTGCTGGTTAATAATATTAGAATCACCATTTGAAGAGAAAGGTTAAATTCAGAAACTGACTTCTCTATGTATATCATTAAGCACTGCTGAAAAGCAATCCTGCTGCCTCAGTCCCTGGGCTGGTAGAGGTCAAAAGGCTAAAATACATACTTCAGAGTGTTCCAGTGAGAGTGCTTCAAGGAGTAGGGAGAGCTGGTATCAGAAAGAAATCTGTCCTCCTCAGACAGAAGTGATACGCAATACAAATGCCATTGTGAAAAGTGCAGGTCACAGAGTACCTGAGATCACATCCTTACACACATACAGACAAAGAAGAAAATCTCTGAGTTTTGGAGAATAAAAAGAAAGAATAGTAAAAACAAAATTCATGCTATGTTTAGAAACAGTAAAAAGTAATAACCCCATAACTATAGAATTGTGGAATCCAAATAAACTCACCAGATTCACCACATGAATAATTTAGAAGATGAGATTACCTTTATTTCTTTCTGAAAAAGTTTATATCTGTGATAGACACCTCCAAAATCTGTTGAAGCAGCTCAAGAGGAATCTGAGATGCATAATGACAAAATTTATGCATGTTTAAAGCATCCACAGAAGTAACAAATCTTTTGTTTCCTGGTGCACCTAGGAAAGAAAGAAAAAAGGAATTAATTAGTAGAGACTCAGATAATTGACTGTAGTTTCCATTTATGAAATTAAAACTACAGATTTGGAGTAACACTTTAAATTTTTTGTCTCAAAACTGTTTGTTTACAACAAAGAACAAAAGCTTTATTGTTCGTGTTGTTTAACTTTGTGGGGCCTCTGAAGTTTCTGCTATGGGTGTAGTTTTACGTCAAAGGAATACCAGCCTACAGATCTTGTCATGATGCAGACATCTAGGTAACAGTTTTATTCACACCCTCATGCTATGAAACTCAGGAGCAAAACCTGCCAAGTCAGCAGAAAAAAAATAGGAAAAAAAAGGTATGAAAGCATGGTGTATCTGAAAGAAAGAGTAAATTAAGGACAGATAGGAGAAAAAAAATGAGGGGTTTATGATATTTAATCTAGAAGCTGAAAGAGCTGGTAAATACTTAAATCAGGCAAGTAATTTATAGCCATCATCCTTAATCACAGATAACTTCAAGATGAACACAAATTTTCTCAATATTTGTTACATTGTTTAGTTTAAAGTCTTAGTAAATCATGGCAAGACATTTTACTATTCCAGACATCTTAAAAAATTTCTATAATCTAGCAATGCCAAACAAACCACGCTTCAAAAAGAGTTTCAGCTTTCAGAAAAGTCCACAATGGTTAATTTCTGGAAGGAAAAAGTCAAATCATTCAAATAAAGATGTACTGTTTCTCCACTGCTATGGTTCAATATTTTGCCATCAGGGTTGGCAGAGGAGGAAGAATAAATGGGGCAAGAGTATTTGCCAAATTTTGGGAAGCAGAGCTGACCATAAAGGAAGTAAACGGATGTATAATTCTTTTTCTTTCTAGCTGTGTTCCTTGCATTCCCCCAAATGTCACTTATCTATTGTTTATTTATGGGTAGGTAGTTGCTATTTGGATTATGGAGTGAATATACTTTGTGAAGAAAGGAACGTTTGCATTGCAGACAAAAATATTGATATTAAAAGCCACTTTACAGCTCAGCAGAGGAGTCTGTAGTTGTTCAGTTGTACTGGCAGGGGCTAAGCCTAGATATGAACTAAATATGGATAGTGTTTATTTCTATCACTGTTAGTAAGTTCAAGTTCACTGATAGGCAATATAATGCAAGTATAATTCTAAAATAAGTTTTTAATGTCAGACTATACAGGTGTGATTGAACATCACATTATAAATCATACTGGTAATAATTTTTAAAACTTTTCATATAACAAGCTCAGTGTTAAAATAAATTTGAAGTATGAGATATCTCAATTTTGTGCTCAGCTGTACAACTAAAAGAACTACATCTATTAAATTATAGGTCTGAAGTTTCATTTCCTGTGTTACAATTTAATAGTAATTTGACCGTGAAGCTAATTTTCAAAGTCACCATGCTCCATGAGATGTCATTAGAAACACTGAACCATAGAATCATAAAATAATTTAGGCCAGAAGGGACCCCCAGCGATCTTGTGTTTCAACCTCCTGCTCAAAGCAGGACTAATCAAATTAGGTTTCTTATCCAGTAGAGCACTTGTCTCTACTTATCCAGTAGAGTGTTGAGCACATCCAAGGATGAAGACTCAACAACCTCTGTGAGCAAACTATTCCAGTTTTTGCTCACCCACACGGTAAAGAAAAAATAAATCTTTATATCCCTGAGTCTTCTCCAGGCTAAACAGCAAACCCTGTTCTCTCAACCTTTGTTAATACGTCAAGTATTCCAGCCCGCTGACTGTCTTGGTGGCCCTCCACTGGACCTAACTCTAGTATGTGAAAATCTGCAGCAGAAAGCATTTCAAAATGTTGCCATTCAAATAAAGAAATAATTAGGAAAATAATTACCTCATTTTTTTTTCTTCTCTGATTTGGATTCAATAATCTGTATTCTTGACAATGTCTGAGCAGAGAAATTTAGATAAACTGGCACATAGCCTGTTTATCTTGAATTTTTTTTAGCAGTCCCATTGCAACTACACATATGAGAAAGATATGTAAAATTAATAGTAACAACTACAGCCTATTTCCACCTATAAATAGTTACATGCATCCATTTTATGCTTCATTATGCAATAGTGTACAAAGTTCAATGAAATAATTCAGTGGAATGGAAGAAGTGAAACAGGTGCCAACCCTTCATTCTGATTTCCAGTTTGCCTTGCAAACAGGTTGTTATCCTACTCTCCACTTCCAGAGAGACATAGCAGCACAAACCAATGTACCCAGGATATTTCACATAGCACCTGCAATGCCTGTTGCTCATGAACAGTGAATTACCATATAAACTCAGCAACCTTTTTTTATCAAACCCACATGTTCCAGAGGAAATAAAGCTGAGAAAGTTCTATAGAATAATTTGCTCCAACTAGAATTTCTTATTAAAACTAAATTGAGTTTGGTTGCTATTTCTACTTTACCATATTTTCTTCTTAATGTATCCTAAAATCATGTTTGGCCACATGATGCCCAGGCCTGTATCCTGAACACTGGTTTCAGTTTGTGTGGCAGGGTTTTGGTAGTGGGGGAGGGGGCTGCAGAGGTAGCTCCTGTGAGAAGCTGCTGGAAGCTCCCCTGGCCCCAAATCAGACCCGCCTCTGGCCCAGGCCGACCCAGTCAGTGACGGCGGTAGCGCCTCTGGGAGAACAGATTTAAGAAGGGGAACCTGCAGTGAATGAGAGAAACACCTATGCAGACAGCAAGGTCAGTGAAGAAGGAGGGGGAGGAGGTGCACCAGAGGAGGTGATGCCCCTGCAGCCCGTGGTGAGATGGCAGGCTGTCCCCCTGCAGCCTGTGGAGGTGAATGGTGGAGTAGATGTCCACCTGCAGCCCATGGAGGACCCCACGCTGGAGCAGGGGGATGCCCCTGAACATGGTCATGACTCCATGGGAAAGCCCATGCTGGAGCAATCTGTGCCTGAAGGACCGCAGCCAGCAGAAAGGATCCTGGAAGGCTGGAGCAGTTTGTGAAGAACTGCAGCCCATGGAAAGGGCTGCATGCCAGCATGCCCATGCCGGCAAAGTTCATGAAGGACTGTCTCCCGTGGAAGGGACCCCATGCTGGAGCAGGGGAAGAGTGAGTAATCCTCTCCCCTGAGGAGGAAGGAGCGGCAGAGAAAGTGTGGCGAGCTGACCTCAACCCCTTCTCCTGTTCCCCTGTGCCTCCGGGAGGAGGAGGGAAAGAGAACCGCATGTGGAGTTGAGCCAAGAAGGAAGGAGAGAGGAGTGGGGGGCGAGGTGTTCTGAAGTTTGGTTTTACTTCTCATTATCCTCTTTTGATTTGATTTGTAGTAAATTAAATGGATTTTGTTTCTTCCCCAAGTTGAGCCTGTCTTTTGCCCGTGACCATAAGTGGGGAGTGATCCTTCCCTGTCCTTGTCTTGATCCCACTAGCTTTTCATTATATTTTCTCCTGCCCATCCCACTGGGGCTGGAGGCTAAGCAAGCGGCTTTGTGGTGTTTTATTGCCAGCTGGGCTTAAACCACAATGAACAAACAGTCAGACTAACATAGAGTAAGATGCATGAACAGAGAACATGTTTGCATGTGCCAGCATTGAATTTCCTGTGCCATGATGTGTGCCACGAGTCTCCTGTGACAACTTTCCTTTCCTAGGAGTTGTAAACAGTTGTAAACTCCTGATTACAACTCTCAGACATAGTTTTCTTATTCTGTCCTCCATAATTTTACTATCCAGAAACCTGGACAACTATCTTCAACTTTTATCATTGCTAATCAATGTTTTAATGATCAGTGTCTGATAATTTTGAAGGACTCCACTGTTAAATAAATAATCTTTGCTATACGTTTTAGTCTCACAGCCATTTTCCACCAAACACAGATGTTTTCACAGATCACTTAACAGATAAACAATCCTGGAATGAACATCAGATGGAACTCACTGTGCCAAGAAGAAATCTGGCTACTAGAAACCAGCCTGCTGAATTACAGGGAGTGACGACAGCCACCGCTATGCATGTATTCCTGGGAAGCCTCAGACAGCATAAGGAAGGCACAGCTGGCACCCTACTCCCCTGAGTATCAAGTCACTTCCCTTTGGGAGAATGAAGATTTCTGTGCAGGATTCACTGGTGGATCTCAAAGCTGTCCTCCAAAAGCTGTCCCCCAAAAGCTGCAGCTCTGCCATGACTTTTTTTTTTTACCTGTTTCCCTATTATCATCATTGCTGAGACTAGTGCTGTAGGGCTCTGTCAGGCTGAGGTGAAGATTAGACTGGGGATCCTCTGAGTGTGAGTATGGAGCAGAAGATGAACACTTCTGTACTGTTAGGACTTGGGCAGCAGCTGTTTCATTGCTCAAAAATACCAACACACATCAGCAGAACTTCTACAGCTATGAGATAATCTGAGCAGGGTTGCAGAGCAGGTGAATGTTCTCAAAAAGAAAAAAAAACATGATGAGCACAGCAGAATCCTGATATGTGAAGTTACAAATGTTGGTTTAAACTATGACTTTATAAATTGATACTTGTGTAGGTGACTGTGAATATACAACATACAGCTAATAAAGAGCCAGGCTGTGAGGATACAACATACAGCTAATAAAGAGCCAGGCTGTGAGGCTTAAAAACTAACATAGGACCTCTAATGACTCTAGGTATCCAAGACATGGTATTTCAGTAAGAAAATAATACTACTGTTGTTATTTCTGCCTTCAGAATTATTACTTTGACCTCCCAGAGTTCTGTTCCACTGAGTCACAGGTTTTCTTTACTTTAGCCTCAGGGTTTTCCTCAAACAGTTGTCTCACATATATATCAAAATCATCCCAGTAGTATTCAGTTTAATTTCCACCCACTGACCATAAGAAGCAGAAAGGTCAGGCAGATAATGGTATGTTGTTTTGAGTGCCCCAGTGAGGAATAAGCATTGTTTAAAAATTATTTTGCACAGTATCTTTCTGCAGAGTTCCATCTGAAAAAGATCCTGCTGTCATGAATGAGGTGAACTACTTCTTATTAACTACAAGGCAAGTATGTTAAGTAAATCATCAAAGCCCAGGGCTAATGAAAGCAAAAGAAAAAACAAACCACTTAAGGGCTCCCCTGAATATTTTCAGTAAAATTGCACAAGTTGGCATACAGATTTGCTCAGCAAGGTACACTTGGTTTCCCTGATACATTGGAGGGGATTACACAGGGCCAAGAGCCTGCCTGGAGTGATGTTTTAAGACCTACAGGAATCAACAGTTTGAAATTGACAAATGCCTTCACTTGTGCCATAACCCTCATTCTTGCAACTGAAGGACAGTAATTATGAGTTACAGTCTACCCTAAAATAGCAAAATCAGCAGGGAAGGGTTTCTCTGAAATGAAAACATAAACACAGCATGCATAGGAAACAGCTTTTCAACTGTAGGTCTCAAAGAAGTGGAAGCTTCTGTTGGGTCCTTCTCCCCAACATACTGAGATGGTTTTGCTTCCACTGACATGAAAGGACACCAAGAAACCACCACCAGGTAGTGCAAACATACCTGTATCACAATTTCTTTTGCAGGAACATTTAGGGAGGTGCAAGAATGAAAGATTCAAGCACATTTGACTAATATCTTCTAGCACTACAATAGTGGAACGTGTTATTTAAGACAGCCATTTCCAACCCTGAGTGCACTTACTGTGGACGAAGGCCTGTTGAGTACAAAATCTGAAATCAAATCTGACCTAAGGAGACACAACTAATACCTCTCCATGTGACAGTCTTTTGAAATTTTTTTATCTCTGAAACTAAGCTCACAATATATAATATTAGGTCCTCAGAAAATAAGAAATTATTGATATTTCTGTTAAATGTGATTTGGCCACCAGTTTTAGGAAGCAAATCAGCAAGCTAGCAACAGAATCCAAATCTCTGCAGTCATAGTCAAGAGGTTTAATCATGTTTCTGCATCATGCTAGATGTTATTCAGGTACTAAACTGGATTAGGTATAATCCTGCCAAGCAACTCTTTTATTTACAAAATAAACCTCATGCTTTTATGAACACTTCAGACCTTCAAGTCAGATTAAGTCAATGAAGAATTTTGTGAAGTAGTGCATAATCATGATTCCATGAAAAACTGATAAAATGCACAAGCAAATGTGGTTAAAATTAACAAAACTAATTGTCATTTGTTATCTTTTCAGAGTGTAAGTTAGTCCTTTCAATCTCTTTTAAATATTTTTGTACTGCAAGAGGGTTTTTTGTATGTGTTTTTAAAATAAAATGGAAAAAAATCAGGTGCAATTGTGAAATTTCTGTCACTTTAGACAACATGCTAATGAGTTGCAGACAGCAGTAAAGTGCTTAGTCTTGTGAGGCAGCCAACATATGCATGACTCCGAATTGCTTATATATAAGTTCAATTTTGTGGACAACGCTGTCAAGCACACAGACAGATGCAGCAAATTTATTATGATACTGAGACTCAAAGCAGATATACATCAGAATGAAAGCTCCTTCCTAGCATGTTAGAAAAGACCTAAGCCCTCCATCAGTTCCTGAATGAGGCTGAGAGAGGGAGAAGGATAGGTATTTCTTCCCTTAATAACACAGGGATGCCACAAACATTAACAATAAGAGCAGTGTATGGCATGCTATTATTAACATCCAAGCAATAGAAGAGATAAAAATTCATCTTGCCCCCTACTGTACTTTCTTCTAAATAAAAAGATACTGTGTCAAAAAAAAAAAAAAGTGTCAGAGCTGCTTCATTGACCTGGTTTTGGCTGGGACAGAGTCAATTTTCTTCCTAGCATCTGGTTACAATGTGTTTTGGATTTAGTGTGAGAATGATGTTGATAACACACTGATGGTTTAGCTGCTGCTAAGTAGTACTTATCCTAAGTTAAGGATTTTTCAGTTTGCCATCCTCTGCCAGCAAGCAGGTGTACAAGAAGCTGGGACAGCCAGGACAGCTGACCCAAAGTAGCCAAAGGGATATTCCATACCACAGAATGTCGTGCTTAGTATATAAACTGGGGGGAGTTGGCCAAGAGGGGCAGATTGCTGCTTGGGCATCAGTCAGCAGGTGGTGAGTAATTGCGTTGTGCATCACGTCTTTCCTTGGGTTTAATTTCTCTCTTCCTGTTTGTCATGGTTTCAGGTCAGCTCAGCCGGTAACAAAGCACCACGAAGCCGCTCACTCACCCCCCACCCCCTCACCTGGCCACGTTGGGATGAGGAGAAAATACAAAGGCAGGCTTGTGGGTCGAGACAAGGACTGGGAGGGATCACTCCCCACTTATGGTCACGGGCAAAAGACAGGCTCAACTTGGGGAAGAAACAAAATCAATTTAATTTACTACAAATCAAAACAGAAACAAAACACAAGGGTATTAGGAAGGGAAACCAAACATCAGAACAACCTCCCCC